>CM076573.1:697551494-697713481 GCA_034641835.2 Pinus albicaulis
GAAAAACAAATTTTGCTAAGAGATTTAAGAAAAAGCTAATAAGAGACTATTAACCATTTTTCTCATGTATGCCAACCATTGTTAAGTAATAAGAAGGCCTTCCATATAAATCATGACAAAGTCACCAAAAACTGAAAACCAAAGGAAAAGAATTCTTAAACTAAAGTGAGAAAAGAAATCAGCAAACAAAATTAAAATGAAGCAAAAAGTGGAAAGGAAAATCCAAGCTTTGAAATACAAACTCTAACAAAAATGCTTATGCCAATGTCTCAACACTTGAAGTAAAAGAAAATAATCATGTAATCATTCCTTCTTATGTCGAGATCCAGAAAACTTATACCTTGCAGGATCGTAAATGTTTTAGGCTTTAGATAGCAGAGATGATAAATTTCAGTGACAATGAAAAATTTATGTCTGAAGTCAATCTTCTTGTTTCAAAGCATTATCTTAATCATTTTCTAATAAAATAAATGCTTTAAAGAAATAGATAAAAGGTTCAGAAACTTCCTAGTGTAGTTGTTTCAATGAAGACTATCGCTGCTTCTTGAAAATAAAACCAGGAAAAGAGCATAGCGCTTCCAAAATATGATTTGGCAGATGATTGAAAGCTTTTATGAAGAGCTGCAAAACAGATTCAAATATCAACATAATTTTGAAAAACAAAACTGAAACTAAAGTAATGAAATGGAAATTAATGAAAGTGGGTACATGAATCTTACCATTGGATGATTGCATTTGATCTTACCTGAAGGTATCAATTTCTCCAATACTAGCTGACTTCTTCTTGTAGTTTAACATTAAAAATATGAAGAAGGCAAACTAACCAAAATCCTATAACCCAAAATCATTATTTATTTTATTTAATTTAAAGCAAGCAGTAAAATGCAAAAAACGAAATGCTTTGTGTTCAAGGGAATTGAAATTAAAACAATTGTGATAGCAGCGATGCGATTTTTATAATAATCGGTGATGAACAATCGCCAATTAATGAAAAGCGATGAGCAATGAGCATTCAGCGATTACTAAAAAGCGATAGCGATAAGCAATTGGTGATGAATTATTGAGTCGCAATTTTTTAAAATGAGCACACAAGGATGTATTTAATTTTCCTCCCGATTTGCGATTTGCGATTAGACTTGTTGCATCGGAGGTCTTTAAAAATTAATTCTTGACTAATTTAATAATTTGCGATTGTGATTTGAACTTCATCACATCGGAGTTTTTTGCAAATGGATATATAAAAATGAGGTCTCTCCGATTTGCGATTGCCGATTGGGTTGATCGCATCGAAATTTTTGAAATGAACGAATCAACTGTCATAGGATTCTGCCGAAATGCGATTGCGATTAGACTTCATCGCGTCGGAACTTTTTAAAAGTTGACCTTTTAATCAATTGTGATATGAACCAATTGTGATATGACTTTACCAATTCACGATTGCGATTAAGTTTTTATCGCATCGGAGTTTTTTGAATGGAAGAATTAACCTTATGCTTAATGCGATATGTGCATTTGTGATTTGACTTATCGCATCGGAACTTTTGTGATGAAAAAAACAAACTTTTAAATTTATTCCAATGCGATATGCGATTTGGTAAAGATTGTATGAGGTAAGACATCGGAAGACTCTCATAAAAAATATGAAAATCAAATTGAAACATCTCTAATATGAATCTTGCGATATTGTTTTAAATTTCAATTGAGTTTTCTAAATGAATGAATGAAATCAAAGTTAAAGAATGCTTCAAATTCTCATGAATCACAAAATAAAATTTCCCTGAACCTGTTGCGAACTTGAAATGGATTTGCTGCTTACTTCAAGTTTTGAAAACAAATGAAAACCTGGAAGAGAATTGTCTGTGGATTTTTCCTTATGAATCTTCCAATTATTCCTTCTATTTATCAAAATTATGACTTTGTTCAAACTCATCTCACTATTTATTCTAAATCGGAGTGAGGAATTAGTCTAAATAAAATTCGTTTATTCATGTTCAGGAAATCTGAAATCCATAAAATTCACCAAAAATAACTCTGAAACTATGCTTCCCTTTTGAATTGCAGCAGCAATTTATTACCTCTGCTCATTCCGAATTAATTTAAGAAAAATTTGTATTGTTATAGTGACTGTTCAATAATTCCTTTCGTAAATAAATATGATGCGTATTTCAACATCAAATAATAAACTAAAGGTCAAAATGGGATAAAGCCACTAATTGTGGTTAAATGTAAAAACAGATTTGAATGTGTGCCAGGTGCATATTCTGTCAATACATTATTTGAAATAGGCAGAGATGTTTTCATGGGTAGAGGCATTGCTGCAAGAAATTTAAAAAAAAAAGGAAAACAAGAATTAAAATTTTCTGATAGGAGGAAAATATTTCACTGAAAATGTATATGATGAGAAGGGCCGATTGCTTCCTTTATTTTTAATCTGCAGAACTATTAAAAATAAATTAACTACATAAAACAAACTAAATTAATTCTACTCCTATTTTAATCATATACATGAAAAATGACTAGGTATAGTCATATTTCCAGTGTAACCATTCTCTCATTTTAATTCCTGAATATATGTACAGTTCAAATGTTAGTAATAAAAATACAAATCTAATTGAACTAAGAAAATTAGACCTGAAATCAGAATGTACAACTATTGTTAGAAGCTTATCTAAAATCTCCTTCTCATGAAATTTTCTTTCCAATTGAATACCAATTGGATCATAGAAGTCTGGATGGATTTCTATTAATAATTGGGAAATGTTCAAAAGAAGAGATGACAGGCCAGATTGTGGATATGAACTTTTAAATTCCAAGGCCTGGAATAAACTGTTAGTGTTATGTGTTAATGTTAAGTTATTAACAATCTTCCATGATGGAAAAGTTTCCAAATATTTTTCAAATGAATTAATGAAAAATGGATGGAAATCTTTCAAATGAAATGGAAAATTATTAATTAAATTAGATTGCTGGCAGATTTCTAAAAATACATTCTCTTGTTGATATTGCCTTTGAGAAGATAGAAACTTTTGATAAAATATTAGCATTGATTGAAATTGAAATTGAAATAGCTTTTGATGCTCTTGATTATAATATGAAACTTCAATTTTCCAACAGGGCAATGCATCAATTGAATGTTTGATAGTAAAGTGCTCAATATGCCAGCGTAATGTATCAAAAATATGAAAAATAAAATTTGGAAATAAATCTGATTTAATACAAAATAAGTAAGGAAACAAAAATAAAATGAAATCACTATTGTTACAACTAATGATACAGCACAATTGGGATTGTTTTGAAATAATTTCTTTTTCACAAGGATTGGCCAGAATTATGGAATTTGAGTAATTTCAAATTCCAACTTGTGAATTAGAAAGGGATTTATGATTATGAACAGGAATGAAAGCTTGATCATGATATGAATCATAAATTGGAATATTTTCTTGAATAGTGAAATCATGAAGATAATTTGCTGCTTTAGAATGAGGATTGGTTGGAATAATTTCTAAATTGAAATGCTCCTCATTCTCATATGTTATTTGAATTTTATCATGAGGATTCTCTTGAGAAAAATAGAAATCAACATCCTCAATGTCAGAGTAATTATCATAAATGACTTCACAAGATTCTCTAGAATTCCCTTCAATCTTATCCAGTATATCAAAACAAGGAGGGACAAGAATTTGATGTTCATTAATGGCAAAAGAATGATCATTAATTGATTTTCTATCTTGATAAAAGCTTAATGGAAATTCATTTAAATTATCCTCTTTAATTTCTGAAATATCATTAATACCAAGAGGAGAAAAATTACCATCATTAAAAATATCAGGATAAAGGGAAAAATGTGAATCTGAAATAATGCATTTAAAAATGTCCCCGTTTGGGAAGTCTTGTGCATTAAGCCCATTGTAAATTTCAGATTCTAAATCATTCCTTTGCGCACTCACGCTTTTTTGAAGAAGATTATTTTGCTGCTCTGATTTCAGCATTTGCTTATCATGAAAAGATTCAGAAATTTGTACAGCAGTTTGCATGCTTTTATTTACCTTGATTGCTGCTTGCACGTGTTGATTTGCGATCTGATTTTCTGAATTTAATGCAGAAGAATTTTTAGATTTCAAAGTAGCTCTTTCTCAAAAATTGATGCTATTGTCTTCTTTTATTTGATTAGAAATATTTTCCAAGCTTTGTGAAACCTCTTCATCACAATTTATTTGCACACCCAAATTAGAATTCTCATTTATGTTAGAAGAGGATGGAACAAAGTTTGAACTAATTTCATATGGATCAGGAATGGGAGGAAGAGAGCAAATATGTTCAAACCAATCTAATGATTCTTCTTCCGTAGGTTTATCTTCATCTTTAAATCTTAAACAATTCAAATGAAATCGAATATTAAAATCTCTAACAGACTCATTTTCAAATCTAAGATATTCAATTTCATCACATACCTGATCATAATCATAGTGGTCAAATTTACAAATGAAACTTGTAACAAATTGATCCCAGCTGTGAATTGAGGCAACTGGAAGAGTTCTACACCAGTTTCTGGCTTTTGCCGCAAATGTGAGAGTAAAAATTCTGCATAAGATGCCTTCATCAATTCCTTGAAAATCATAATTTGAAACATTTTGAATAAATTGAAGGGCATGATTGAAAGCAGAAGAATTTCTCTCACCATTAAACTTTACCTGAGACAAGAGTCTTACCACTTCGGGTGGAGTATTGGAAGATGCACGTCCATGGATACAACTCCAAATTGGAAGTTTAAAAGGAGCCATCGTGATTAAATAAAATGTTAAAATTGAAAAGACTCCAACAGACAACAAGTTTCAGGCCCTCCTTCTAGCGCCAAAAATGTTGAGGCCTCAAAAATCGCTGCTACAACATTGGGGGATAACCACCCGGTCCAGACCTTAATACATCTCATTTTCCGTTTATGATAGTGGCTCCGACTGGTTTAACTAGGTCCAGTTACCTTTTCCCTATCGCTATTGGTTTACGATGTATCGTTAACTACCAATAGACAGGGATATCAGATCAATTCTTCTTGCTGATCAGGCAAGAGAATGACCCTTAAGCTGATTTGGGTTCAACCAAACCACAACTAAGATTTTTCCTCTTTGAGGAGAGGACTTAAAAGAAAATAGAAATTAATCTAAATGCAAACTTATTCTATAATGCAAGAAAAAGAAACTAATCTAAATCATATCTCAGTTAGGTAGATATAAATCTAACCCAACTAAGAGCAAGATAATTAAATAATGAGAATTAAAATATGTCTAGTTTTAAATTAATGTTAAGCTAACGAAGAAATTCAATTAGCTCACATTTGTGAGTACCAAAACATATTCTATTGAGACCATTTGACTAAAATAATAAATCAACAACACTCCGGAAGAAATTCACAAAAATGATATCGATTATCATATTAATCAAACTAATAATTAAACAATAACATGTGGAAGAAATTCACAACACATTACTATTTAATAAATCAGTGTTATAAGACAGATTTCTTAGTAATGGTTACTCAGAAATCAGAGTTTAATTCATAAGAGCAGAGATACTTAACAATTTGAGACAAATTATCCATATCAACAGAAATGCCAAAACATGAATAAAATGAAACAAAAATTTTATTAAAATAAAAATGAAACTGGTATTTGATACAGAAATGCCAAAAATACCAGTTAATTGAATCTGCTTCTCTGATCCTGGTCTCTAACAATACTTTACATTACTTGAATTTCTGCTTTCAAGACTAGAGCTGCAGAAATGCAAACTCTGCCCATCATGCATAATTCAAGATATAAAGAATAAACCCTCATTAATGTTCAGATCTGAATTTTTCTCTCCTCCCCATATACAATTCTAAATCCCTATTACAAAAATGCTTTTAGAAGTCTGGAATTGCAGAGGAGAGCAGCCTTTTTTACATTTTGCAATCTGCAATTTATAATCCTCCCAAAAGTATTTTTAGAAGAGAGTTTGTTGAAGAAAAATCTGCCCAATCCAACTTTAATTTGTTGGAGTCTTCTCATTGATTGAAATCTTTTTTCTCAATATCCCTTCTATTGTTTTTTCCTGCAAAAAGAAATTAAAATGAATTAAGATGCAACAATAAAATCCAAATATTATTTCTAACATTAAAACAAATCCAATCAAATTCTATTTAAATAAATAAAAAGGAAATTTGAGCTTCTTATTGATACTCATAACGATCTTAATTAGCCAAGGATATATTGATGCATGAATCTGTAATTAGAAGAGGCTGGGGAAATGAAAAATGAAGAAAACAAAACTCAGAAAATTGATTTTATTTTTAGAAATTCGGAGCTTGATCTTCTGCCTGATTTTTGACCCAATAAATGATCAAATCTATTATTGAAACCTCTTCAGAAATGTTCTCCTTGATTTTCTCTTTCCAATGAGCCGTCCTGGGCCTCATTTGGCCAAGTAAAACTCAATCTATGAGCCTCCAAAGTTGATGAGTCAAATCTGATATAAATCTTGGAAATTCAGTTGCTGGGCTAAAAATCAGAATTTTAATTAAAATCTAATCCTAAATTAGCCTATAATTAACTAATAATTAATTCTAATTTAATTGCTAATTATAAATTAAACTAATTAAATATTAATCTAACTAATTAATATAATTAACTATTTATAAACATATTAATCTAAATAATAATAAATCTAATTAAATTAATTATATTCTACATATTAATTAATTTAATTAATTTAAAATTAATTATTTTAGATATTAAATATTAAATCTAATATTAAATTAAAACTAAACTACCATTAAAATAATATTAAACTAACATATGCTAACACTCTACTATACTAACATTACATTAATATTATACTAACACTACACTTAATATAAAACTAAACTAACACTAACAACTAACTTAAAACTACAATAAACTAACTCAATCTAACGTTACACCTATTCGTATTGAACTAACATTACATTAAATCAATACTAACAAACACTACCCTACACTAACATTAATATTCCACTTAAACTTCATATAACATTAACATAATACTACCTACGTGAACTCATCGCATCGGGTATTAAAAGAGCTCATCGCATCGGGGATAATTAAAAGAACTCATCGCATCGAAAAAATTAAATGTGACTCAATCGAAGCTTTTAAAAGATACACCCGATGCATTTTTCCGATGCGATGAAATTTTTTTATTTTATTTTATTTTATTTTATTATGTTTTTTGTTTTTTTTTATATATTTGTTTTTAATATTAAATTTTAATTTAATTAATTTAAAATTTAATGTTTAAAAATTAGTTTTTAGTTTTTTTAATTTTATTTTAGTGATTTTAAGTTATGAATTTATCTAAAGCGCTGATCTACCTAAAACAACCATTTTGACATTTTGGATTTTTTCGAGATTAGAAATTTATTTGAAAATGGGAAAATTGGAATAAATGACTGAAATCCCGATGCTTTATGATTTGGCTGTATAAGTAAAAATAAAAATTGTTAGTGATAACTAATCTAGGGGTTAATATTTAAACTAAATGCATTATTAAAATCCGAATTTTTTAACCCAGACGACATAATTGATTAGACTTCAAAGGAGTGCTATTTACAAACCGGTTGACCAAATGAGACGAAACAAGCGTCAATAGGAAGCTTATAAAAAATCGATTTCAACCAAGCAAACAAAACAAGAATCTAAAGAAAATGAAAAATTAACAAAATCATAAGATAATTGACTTAATAAAAATCCTAAAAGGTGCTTACCCAAAAATTTTATAGAAAGGGTTCCCATTATTTGATGTGAACGAATTAAAAATGGGGGGTTTTTTTACCGTACAACAAACCCCTAACACATTTAACCCCCTAAACCCCTAAAACCCTAACCCATTTAACCCCCTAAACCCTAAAGCTCTAAACCCTTAAACCCCTAAACCCCTCACACCTAAACCCCTAAACCCTTAACCCCTAAATTGTTAACGCTTAACCCATATCCCATTAAACCATCACCCTAACCCCTAAAATCCTTAAGTGCTAAATCCCCTAATCCCTAATCCCTTAACGACCAACTCATTATTCACCTAACCCCTAATTGCGCCTCAATCCCCTATCCCCTAAGCCCCCAATCCCTAATCCCTTAACCACTAACTCATTATTCCCTAACCCCTAAATGTGCCTAAATCCCCTAACCCCCCAATCCATAACCCCTTAACCACTAACTCATTATTCCCCTAACCCCAATCCCTAATCCCTTAACCACTAACTCATTATTCCCCTAACCCATAAATGCACCTAAATCCCCTAACCCCTAAGCCCTAAATCCATAACCCCTTAACCCCTAAGCCCCCAATCCCTAACCCCTTAATCGCTAACTTATTATTCCCATAAACCCTAAACCCTAAACCTCTAACCCCTAAGCCCCTATTCCCCTAACCCCTAAGCCTGTAATCCTCAATCGCTTAACCACTAACTCATTATTCCCCTAACCCTTATAACAATCCTTAAAACGCGTTGGGATTAGCCATTCCAAATGAAATCAGGTCTAGTTGGGACCTACGATCGGGTTAATTCCCCCTTGTTGGCAAGGTGGAATACCATGAGAAAAACCATGGGTTTCAAAAAACTCTCCTAAATTTACTATTTTATCTCAATTTTATTTTAATAATTAATTAATTAATTTCTTTAAAAACTCTTCTGGATAAATTACATAAATTTTTAAGGTCGACGCCTTTCGAACCACTCATTGTGTGGCTCACCATCAATTTTTTAAAAATAAATTTATTAGAATGAAATTGAATTGATTTTTGAAGCTTCCTTTTAATCAATTGTTGGCATTACAAAGAATCACGGAGTGCGCTCAACACCCATTAAAAAAAACAATGGGTATGATATTAAAATGATATTTGAGAGCATACTATTAAAAATGATGTTGGGTACGATATTAAAAATGATATTTGAGAGCATAATATTAAAAATGATGTTGGGTATGATATTAAAAATGATATTTGAAGGCATAATATTAAAAATGATGTTTGGAAAAATGGAGGGCGGGAGTATTCATTTTTCTTTTAAATTTTAGACCTCCAATTAAAATAACATTTCTCCCACCCAAAACATGTGTTCTCGTTATCTCCCACTGGCTTAGTGATTAGGGTTTTTGTTGTGGGTCTTGTTCTTGAAACTGCCTTACTACAATTTCTTCCGGGTGCAAGTTCAGTCTCAACAATCTGTGGTTTTCGAAGATGCATTCTTCAGGGATTTTACTAAGTTCAATAATCAAGATGCACAATTGGGGGATCTATTGCAATTTCTTCCATGTGCAATTTCAATCTCAACAATCTGCTGTTTTTGAAGCTGCATTCTTCAAGGATTCTACTAACTTCAATAGTCAAGATGCAATGGTTTTCGAAGCTGCATTCTTCAAGGATTCTACTAAGTTCAATAGTCAAGATGCAGGATTGGGGGATCTATTGCAATTTCTTCTGGGTGAAATTTCAGTCTCAACAATCTGCAGTTTTCAAAACTGCATTCTTCAGGTATTCTACTAAGTCCAATAGTCAATACGCAGGATTGGGGGATCTATTCATGATTTTCTTAGCTTTCCTCAAAATCGTTTAGAATGAAGCCAAACCTTTGAGAATATTGATGCTAGTGGAATTTCCCCACAATATGATCCAAATCAAAGTGAATGGCACACATGGGAAGATAAACTTGCTTCATCAGATGATGCATTGTGCGCTGGTTTTTGGAAAGATTCCATGATCATCAATGACAATAAAAAAATTAGGCTTAACACGATCAATCAAACGCCAACAGTTTCAAATACAAATGTGGGATCGCACCTTTAAATCTCCTCTTACTGAAATCTCATCTTGGCACAATTTCCCGTTCAATTTAGACAGGGGACTAACAATATATGAATCTTCCTAACTGCATATTTTTGTTTGGATAATTTAGGTATCCATCTTTGCTATTTTCAAATGTGAAAACTCGAGGAGCACTGCAAATTCTAACTAGAGATGCATGTACTTTTTAATGGTTTTCTCAAAGGTTCTCTAATTGTTGTTGCCTTATTTCGATTTGAATAAAGATATTTTGTTGTAGCTCCACGTTAGAGTTCAATCATTTTTGAAGTTTTGTAGTGTTGAACCATTTTTGCTGAAGTATTGGCAAAGTACTATTTTATCACATCTGAATTACTGGTTTTTTATTATGTTATGTGGTTTGAGCTTCTTTAATATTTTGGAGAAACTGAATTCATTTTTAAAAGAATATTGAAGATTCTGGATCTATCGATCTGAGATGGATATTGCAATATAAATATGAAGGATTCATGAGATTACTACATGTTTTATCAGATTATTTTAATGATAAATGTTATCTTGTAGGAAAATTTCAAAATTTGAAGTCATATTACTTAAATACATTAATGAAAATGCATACGCTGATACAATGGTGCAAATGCATGGATTTAGTTGTTGAATGATATATGATGGTTTAATAGGAGAACAGGACACTTGCACCTGCCATTATAAGCTTAAGATCCAGGATTTTCATGAAAACCAGTCAAAGGCAGGAGTAGCAGGCAGGTTAACCTTAAACATATGTAAAGGCATCCTTATTTTCACTAGGTGCAGAGGCATTTCAATACAAGGAGGACTAGCTGTCATATTCATCAGTTTTGATTTGCTTGTAACATGTCTCATTTCTACAGTGGAATTGATTTTTATTGATGTTCTATGCATGATTTCTAGTTTATGTCAATGCAGGTGATCAAATCCTTGGGTTTCTATATTGATGATATAAAATGTCAAGAGGAAAAATGGCCCTTTCTCCAAAGAGACAAAGTCAGATACAACGTTAATGTTAATGTTGAAGGGTTTTGACTGCAAGTAAAGATGCACACAATTTTCTGGCTATTCATTAAAGCACAGGGCCTCTCGAGGGGAAAAAATGGGCTAACATAAACCCAAAATCAAACAAAATTAATTCCTCTGAAATTAATTGTAAAGCTGGAAATTTGATGCCAACAGAAAGTGAACATGTTCTAAAGGCCGAATTGAAGCAAACAAAGAAAATAAAATAAGACAATATAGATAAACTTGGAAAGAAAGATGTTATCAAGGGGATCAATGATCAGTCTATTTCTATATCTAATTTTCAGTTAGTGGTTGCTAAAGAAAATTTAAATTTGAAGAAGATGAAATGCAAATACAAGAAAGAGATGGATGAAATAATTTTGCCTCAAGGAAGCCAATGCAGTTGATTGCAGGCATAGGATTTTCATCAAATGATGTTGGATCAGCATTGTAGTTTCTGGAATTTTGCTCAGCATTTGAAAAAGTATGTACTTCTTATCCAAAATGTGTTTTAAGTTCATATCTATGGTTTAAACTAAAAAATTTTCACAGTGGATATTTTCTTTTACATTGTCATAGTTATACCTTCAGCAGTACCAATTTTTTGCTACAAACACACTAGTGTGATGGTATGAAGTGGAAAAAGTTTAATACTCGTCAGTTTACACCATGATTTGGGCTAACATCACTTCCTACTTATTCAGTTCTTGATTTCTGCATGTTTGATATAGCCCACAACACCTTTCCATTCTTTTAGAGCTATGCTTTTATACTAGTCAACAATAATTGTTATAGAAGTTCTTTGATTGTTAAAATAAAAGTAATTTTTCCAAGGCAAACTTTTGGAAGTATCTGTAAATGAGTTCTTATAGAAGTATCTTACCAATAGATGACGATATATGTTATGCTTAGTGCAAGTGAAATACCAAAACCTCTCTGATCATCAAGAAAATATGGTTTTGTAAGGTCTATGTATTATAATGAATTTCCACTATGCTGTTGCCCACATGCTTATATTGCAACTATGAAAGTTTAGTCCCAATTTTCAGGCCTTGGCCTCGATTCTATCTGAAGCAGCTCCTCTTGTTATAGGGCTTTGACACATGCTTACCATTCAACATAGTACCAGCTTATAGGGCCACCATATACTCCTCCTATGCATCTATATGGCTGATAGAATCATCCCTTGGGCCGTCTATAACACCTCTCTTTTAGTCTAACATGTTATCTCTATATTTTAAATCACCGTGTAAAACAACAATCAACACGTTGGCTATCCCAGGTATATTTCTCCACCAATATCAAGGCTTTCACTCATTCATATCATATATAAAGCCTATTTTAACAAAGCCCGTGGTATCCATTCCTAGAATAAAGCTATTTTTCCTCTTAGTGTTTATATCAACATTCTTATTTTTGTGTTTGACACAAAAATGTCCACTGTGGAGATTCCAAACCCAGAAACTCACAACTATCACCACAGAAATCTAAAATCTACAATTCTTATTTTTTCTTCTTCCTTTTTTCTCATGTCTTGAATTTTGCTATCCTTGCAGCACTACACTTTGGACATTCCCTATAGATGTTTCTCATTGTTGCTTTCTCTCTGATTTGGGGTACCCGGGTCATAATGCACTTCCTCCCATGCTTTGCATGTCTTAACAATGTTGAGAAAGATCGTTTGTCCTTGTTTATTTATTTCATATTCCCAGAAATCAGGATATGCATTTTGCAGAAACCTATCACATACATATGAAAAGCATTTGTTTATAGGCTATATTTTGAGAAGTTTTAGGAATAATATCTTCATTCAGCATGGTTAACCATGCCATACACCTCTCTGACTACCTTCATATCCCCGGTTTCAATGCACCTCTTGATATCCTATGAAAATGTTATGGTATTATGAATGTTGTAAACTAAGACTTGAAAGTTTCTAATAGCACCGAACAATTTCAGAATATTATGCCTATATGAGGTCAAATTAGACTACCACCACATCTCAAAAATGTCAAAGGAAGCTTGGATACATGTGCCCAAGAGTTTACTCAAAGGAAGTAATAAAGGCATGCGTGAGCTACAAATATGGACTTGAATGGGGATTTGAGAATCTCAGCAATACCATAGTAACTTCAAGAAGATAAGAAAACTTGAGCAATAACTTATAACTTCAATACCTGTTATTTACTCTTCCTAATTGGCATACATTATCCCAGAAAACGCACTTGTTATATTACTTGGCCATCATTTTTCTCTTTTTAAATTTGAATTCAATTTCTTTGACATTAGTGTTTAATGAGGTTGGCATGTCAAATATGTAAGTTTTTTCAGCCCTAATAATTTTTTTAAGATGCAGTCATTGTTCATGAACCCTTTCGATTCCCCTACTTTAAAAGGAACAAACTTGTAAAAAAAATCATCTAAAATTTTAAGAAAAGGGTCTTTATGCTCTTATGAAGTTTTCCCCTTGGAAGGAAAGGGATATAATTTATCCTACAAGAAAGAATATCTTCAGGTGCAGAACTGCCTTAAAGTAAACTATGTAGCAAAATAAAATACAACCCCTGATCCACTAAAACTATTTTAGGTCTTACCTACCTGTTGGTCGAAACAATCTCAGTGCCCCATAAACAGTTGTAAACACAAATGTTTCATTCATTCCTTGCAAGATTCCATCAACATTTGAGAAACGAATGTTGATATATTCACTAGAAACCAAAAAGCACACACGGAAAGAAACATTTTGTGATCAAATTGAATAAACATGTGCAAATGTTGGAACAAGTCTTGAGTTGTGAATAAGAAGATAATATACTTGATATTTTATCTTTGGAGTGGGTATCAAAGCACCATTCAACAGGAGGAGTATATGGCAGCCCTATCCGAAGTATATGATAAAATTTGTATTCATAAAAAAAAATGAGCAATGATGACTCAGAAATGCCACTAAATGAATGAGAAAACCATTGTTCTATGGGGATGTGTCCCTTAGGCTGGGAGGGGGAACTTCCATGTTTCCCATGTTCCCAAGGTGTCTTTTTCTTGTAGGATGCTCTAAGAAACATTTTTCCACATATCTCTTTTGGGAAATGCGGTGAAACATAGAGGGAAATGCATTTTCCCAAAAGGGTTTTTTATTTTTCCCTTTTTGGGACGATTGAAGAAACATTTTTCTACATATCTCTGTGGGAGACTTAGATGGAAAATTTTTCCTAGTGTGAAGGATGCATTTTCCAAAATTAGGATTTTAAGCTTTTCCCTATAAAAAAATGTGTTTTTGGATGACTCTTTTGGATGTCTCTTAGAAAAAATGAGTTGCCAATTTTTATGGTGTCCCAAATGATTCTACTTGCTTGTTTGACCATCCCTATACGTGCAACCAAGGTTGTGATTCCTTGTATTCCTTCTCCAAGTAATATTTATTCATGTTTTGTTTACTCTTTCCAATTCCATTGCAACTCTCGCCTAGTCCAATATACCATCATTTCGACACGAGTCGTTGATCCACATTGTACTTTTGGCTAATCAATGCCCATTAAATTGTACTTTGTCAATTTTGGATTTTTGGCCATGTTATTAGAACCCCATTATCGAGGTTCCTAGTGTAGTCGATGTTCTTTATCCATGTTGTGCTCACTCTTTCAAATACAAGTGCAACCCACATCTAATCCAATATACCATCATTTCGACATGAGTAGTTTATCCACATGGTAATTTTAACTAATCAATACTCATTAAATTGTGCTTTGTCAATTTTGTATCTTTGGAAATGTTATTAGAACCCCATTGTAGAGGTTCTTAGTGTGCTTGATGTTAAAGGTGATCAAAGGTTATAGAGCTTTTGCCACTTTTAGTGGTATGTATAAGTAATTGATTGATTTATAGTAATAAAAGTTTGTTCCAATTATATATTGTGCAAGCATTTAAAAGCCAAAAAAAATCTGTATCACTTTTCAGATAATATCATTGGATTTTTTACATATATAATCACAAAATATAGCAATAAGTGAGACAAAAAATTAGATATGGAAGGCACCAACCCCCACAAAATTATTATTCATATACTCTTGGTATTCTAGCACTTGTGGAATAAGTTGGAGAGCCTTCTTGGAGAGCTTGTTTGCTAGGGTATTGAGTTCATGGTATATATGGCCACAAGAGAACCAATCCAAATTGTTATAGACTTGTTTGATACCTTGCAAAATGTGATCCAAATGAGGGGCCACTATGTTGAATTTGTCGCAGACTCAATCCACAACAAGTTTTGAATCCCCCAAAATATTTAGTTTTTTGACATCTTTTTGGTTGACCACATTGACAAGAGGCTAGAGAATTGAAAATTCAATTCTCATGTTTGTGCCCATACTTGAGCATATTTGATATGCAAAAAAATGAGCAATTTTTTGCATTTTTCTTTCCACAATGATTTTATTTCATAACTTTTATCTTTGATGTTGTGACATCAATTAAAGATTCCATTCCTCATTAGTAGGACTGCCTACATACAGACCTCCACTTTGAGGTTCTATTTCTTTAAGTGGTTCACGCCCAATGAATTTATACTCATCGATGCTAGCTGGGTCATATGGTAACATTTCATCTACTTTTCATCAACCTTTAAAGACAAAAACCGGCATATCAAATTATTCACACCCATTAACAGGAAAAAATAAACTAGCTACAATCCATTCTGGTGAGATGTTGGATATATTGAAACCATTCCCACAGGCTTCAGAAACCACTCTGGCTCCAGTTCAAGTTCTGGATGGAAAGACAAACTCCTTGCCATAATCTCTTGGCAATCAATCAATTTCTCTTACAGTTGCATTTGTCAACAACGAAGATAATTGTAGTTTACAATTTTCCATCAGTTCTCCATCTAAAGTATTGACTATAGATAAAGTCGATGGATTTAAATTGTTACCAATGAACATGCCTATTGTGACAACATGTGATCTCTCTGATGGTACGGTTTCAAATTGTTCTGTAGTTTTTTCACTTGATTCTGGATTAGATCATCATACTAGTGAAAATAAGAAAAACATATCTAAAAAACAAGCAGGTCTTTCAACAAATGAATGTTCAAATAAGATGACAAAATCTGAGCACAAGCATAAAAAGCATCATATGCAACAACATGTGTCATTAGTAGGAAGCTCTTCAAATATGGAAAGGGATTCAAAAGGAGATGTGGTTGCAAAGGAGTCTAAACTTATTGGTTCTCACAGGCAGGTGGAGGAGTTAATTTTGAGTCAGAATTCATCATCTACCTTAACAACTCCTTTAATGAAAATCCTATAGAAGATGATTAAAGTTGTTGATGGAGGGGCTAATTCTAACCTAGCTATAGAAATAGTTCTTCATTCTTCACTACCAGAGCATAATTCTTCAGCCCATCCTTATGGTAGATTTAGCAATCCCATAAAATATGAAAAGATTCTATTTCCAAAGAAGTCATCAGGAAACATGGTTAATGTTGTGGACACTCCCTCGTTAAGGATATCGGGAGTTTCATTGTCTGTAGATGAGATCACAGAAAATGATTTTTTCATGTGAACCTTGGAACCTTTACAATATCCAAAATCTATGAGTGAATTGATCATTGTTGATATGTCTTCATATTTGGGAAGCTCTAGTGAGGGACAAAATAATGAGCACTATTGGTCATATGATTGACGATTCGAAGGCCAAGGAACATATTGATACTTACTTCAATAGGATGAAAAAAAATTCCAATAACCAAGGGCTTCCCTCTAGGCCAAGGTTCATGTTGAAGGATCTGATTGATCTAAGGAGGAATGGATGGAAACAAAGGAAGAAAGTTGAGGGCCCCAAGAAAATAGAGGAAGTGAATCGGGATGTTGTGCAAGAACTACATGGATTTGACAAGGACTTACGCTACAAAAAAGCCTTTATTTTCAAAATCATGTGTCCAGGAAAGAAGTGTTTTGTATAATTACATAAGAAAGTTTAAGAATTCATACTCATCAGGTGACAGAGGTGGGAAGACTTTGAATGCTGAATTTCAATTGTAAGAAAATTCTTCTCAAAGAACTTTGAGTTCACAACTCATTGAGGTTCAACTTAGGAAAAAGGATGAAATGGAAATCAAAGAATATTATAGGTGCATTCCTTTACAAATATTCCATGCATTTTCATTATGTCTTTTAGAGAAGTTGACAAATTTCCCTGACTTTTTCTTAATTTTGCATGACATACCATCTAATGTGAGAGATTTGAAGGAGGCAACTTTTTGTGTAGATGACATTAAAGCACCATTGTTCCATTCAAATATGGTTTCACTTTGGATATTAAAATATTTTTTCAGGAAAGATGTTGAAATTGATCTTCTGGGGAATCTACTTACACATTTATGCAAGTCTAAGCTTTTCTTGCTAAATCAAGGATAACTTACTGAAGGGTAATGTGAAATTTTGTGTTTTTTCTTATTCAATTTTGAATATATTTAAGGACTGATACAGTCTATGATTATTTGCGATTATGAATTATAAATATATATAATTTTGATGTTTCTAGGTTAGAGACTATTATATTTTCATTGGAGGATGCTACTGTTGATGTGACCAAGGCTCCTGAGTTCCTTGGTCATGTAGGGTCAAAATCCACTAAGGTGATTCCACGTCATTAGAATAATTTTTCATCTTTACTGGGAAACAAATCCATTACAGAATAGGAGTTTCCCAAGAAGGAATTTATAACATGAAAACAAAAAATTACAAGCAATGTTAGTTTGTCTTTCCAAGGCATATGATAGAGAAAAACGACTTTATTTAGGGCTACTCATCCATATAGGGTTCAATGTGCAGTTGGTTAACTAGATAATGAATTTTATTTCCTCAATATATGTGAAATTCTAATTAATGGTTCAACCTATTTTTCTATCATGCCTACAAGATACCATGGGTAGGTATTACTAATGGCCCCTCTGCAATTTTTTACTATAGAGTTGGTGGTCTCAATAGAGTTATAATAGAGTAAAAAAGAACTATAATGTTGACAACTATACAAATAGGATTTTCCCTAAACTTGACATATTTATTCTTTGTTGATTATGTTTTTATTTTGGGTGATATGACCAAGGTAGATGCAATTATGCTAAAGGACCCCACCCTTGGAGAACTTAATTTCCTACCTTTAAAACTACCAACAACTGAGGAGCTACAAGAATCAACACCATCTTTATTTTGAACCTAAATAGTCTTCTTATCTCTGAGTATTTACCTAATCACAATGACCAATAGATTCTCCTCATGGATTATTTCTCTCATTCTATTTATTAGTAAAATCCACAAAATGTATCCCTACATTTGAATCTTGGGAAAAAAAAATATAATTGTTATCATTTAAATTATCCATATCTCTTGGAGCCCAAAAATCCATTTGATTTGGATAAGCTTTATTTATAACCTCAAAAGAAACCCTATTATAAGCTGAAGGACCATTATGTCCTCTTGATTCTTGACAAAGTATGATGGAATGAAATTCAGTGAAGAACAGATCCAGGTTTAACATGTCAGAAGCTAGGTTCACTGAGATGATGACCTTGGTTTAAAGATATCCACCATACAAACTAGGACCACCCATACTTATCGTTTCCATCTCTCTTTCATCATCAAGATTAACATACTGAGGACCTATAACCCACGGAGACTGATGGTAGTCATTGCAATGTAATTTATTAGAATACATGCCATTTATTATTTTGAGATTTACCACATCCGAAAATGGCGTCATTTACATAATTTTGAAGAAGTCTACAAATTAGGTCAACATAATATTTTTCACATTTACGACTTCCCGCACATTTGTTGGTTCTTGAAGCTCGAGTACTTTCATAACAAAAATAGGCAAATTCAAACAACAAAAATTGTTCACTCTCTTTTCATTTTCTAATATTATAATGAAGTTTTGTTACAGACACTATTTGTTTATTTGTTTTGGTTAGAAAAGGGTTTGCTATTGGTTTTATGCGACTTTCAATTTATCATATGTAGTGTGTTGAGAAATGGGAAAGAATAATGTGTGACATTTATCTTGTAGAAATTGATGCTGAATGAAATGATACATATTTTAACCAAACTACAATTCACTTTGGTAAAGGCGGAGGAACATCTTAAAAAACTTCTTAAGGATACACCATATACAAAGTTTGACCATAAGTAACATATGCACTTTTCTTTTGTAGATATGTTCTTTTTTCTACCCAAGATATCACAACAAGAAAAATATTGATATTGTAGAAATTGTTTGAGGATTTCATTGAGGTCGATTTTTCTGATGTCCTCTTTGATTGATACTTTCTCATATGTCAGGAAGGCTTTCAATATGAATTAATATGTTCATGAAACAAATCAGATTTAAATTTTACAGATATAAAAGATAATAAAAAAATGTCAATGTATTTGTTTGATTGTTACTTGACTCTACTGTGGATAGGTTACACGAAATGTGATTGGAAAAAGTATGGGGAGACGATGCATATCAAGTCTTGGATATGGTTCATTCATTGTTAGAGATCGCTTAGACACTTAAGCCATTGACTTTGGAAATGTTTCTAGTCGGAATTCCAATGGTTTTTAATATTGTTATTATTTCACCTCAAGGTTATTTTGGGAAATAATAAGTTTTATGAATGCCAGACATGACATCGGTGGATAGGTAAACAATTTTTTTATAATTGCAATTTCCATTCCATGATATCCTCTCTTTATTGTTTGATTGTATTTTGGACTTTTCTTTTGATTTTTTTTTTGTCTTTTAACTATGAAATTGAAAATGCTTAGTACCATGTCCATTTAAACAACAACCAAAGCTTGAAGATGAAAATAGTATTACACTATATTGATTGGAATCCTTATAGTTATTTTGTGTTAAAATATTTTCATGACTATCAGAAAAAGTTACTTTCATGTTGTTATTTGTGTACATGTTGTTTATATACTTGACTAAGTTCATGCATTACAAAATGAAATGTTGTTTTCAATAAAACGACAAGGATTAAAAATCACACCTCAGATTATTTCTTTTCACAAGTTATCTACAGCTTGAGATTTTTAGCATATAACTTAGTTGACATGATTGTTCCTAAGCTTTCCTTGAAAGTTGAATACTAAGTTTCTAAGGTGTTATTTTCTATATATGGTGATATTTTATTTTCTTTGTTTATACAGGTTATCTAGCCACATTATAGTGGCAATTATCACCCCAATGAAAAAAAATTGTTCGAGTTTCTTATTTGTATGGGGAAAATGGCTTTGACATTGTTTATGTTGAGGTATAAATCGTATAAACTATTTATAGTCTAATTTAGTTTATATTCTAGTGTTCATTGTCTTTCATGTTTTACATTTTGCATTGTATCTTATTTTGTTTTCAGAAAATGAACTCAATATTGATGGTAAGAAGCATGAATTGAAAAAAGAGGGGAGCAATAACATTGGAGCGACAAATGCAAAAAGAGAGAGAGGAGAACTAGTTTGGTGATACTCTTAGAGCCAATATCCCGCATAAGACACACATATAAATATTGATGGTCATGTCTTCAGAGTTGGTAAATTCACCTGCAATGCCTTGAAAACACAACGATAATGTTTTGAAGTGATGAAACACCATTTCATGTGTAAATTGAGTCCAACCAATATTACGTTGGAAAATCATATTGTAATACTTTAACATTTCATATAATATAATTTATGTGGTTGAAATTATTTATAGTTGCACTTGATATTGTTTAATATTGTAATTAAAATATGCGACTTTGTGTTTTCATATTAGATGAACATGCACATTGTATGACAGTTTTTAAATCATACAAATTGATTTATGTTGATTAATAATGAACACAAAATCAATTTAAAACTACTAAATTAGTAGTTCATATTGATTAATGATGAACAAAAATAAAATGAATATACGACTAAATTAGTCTTTTATAATGATTATTAATGAAAGTAAATTAAATTAATATAAACTACTAAATTAGTCGCTTATATAATGAATAAATGACTAATACAAATGATAAATGTGTGACTACAAATGATGACTAAATGTTGCATATATATGATTATTAGTAGCAAATTTACAGTATCTTATAACACGACTGAAATTTATTCATATTTCTTAGGTCATTAATTGGTTTCAAACAATGACTAAAATTTGCATATATATGACTATTAGTAGCTAATTTACAGTTTCTTATAACGCAACCAACATTTTGGTCATTAATTGGTTTTCTCCGGTGATCATATAGTAATATATTTTGTTGTATATTTGGTCTTTAATTGTGATAATTAATGACGAAATCAAATATTAAATCAATGATTAAATCAATGACCAAATCAATGACTAAATTAATGATCAAATCAATGACTAAATTAATGATCAAATCACTGACTAAATCATTGGCTAAATCAATGACCAAATTAATGACCAAATATACAACCAGAAAAAAAATAGTGATATAAAAATGACCGAAAGTTGGTCGCGTTATAAGATACTGTAAATTAGCTACTATTGGTCACCAATCGAAAAATAGTCATTTATATGCAAATTTTAGTCGTTTTTTTAGTAACTAATTAGCCATTTTGTACTAGTGTTGGTAAGTCCTATCCAAATACACCATGATGAAACTCTTTCCTTCGGACTTAGGTAAACTGTGATAAAATCCATTGGAATCTCCTCCCAACATTGAATTTGAATGGATAAAGGTTGTAGAAGACCCGAGATCTTAATTGTCTCAACTTTATTCTGCTAGCAAACCAAACATTATGCCACAAACTTTTGAATATCAGATTTAAGGCCATCCCAAAAAAATTCTTTCTTCACCCTGTGGTAAGTTTTTAAAAATCCTGAGTGTCCTCCTAAAGGAGAAATGTGCAATTCCAAATGAATATTTTGTTTTAGTTGGGAATTCTTACAAATATATAACCGATCTTTGTACCATAAGGAATCATTTTTCCAACTAAATGTATCAGATGTACTAGGATCTTACTGCAACTTTTGAATGAGTCTCCACACTTCTTCATCCTTCTTCCATTCATCTCTTGCTTCGGTTATCCAATCTGGTTGGATAATAGAAATGGCACAAAGAAATGCTACCACCTCTTCATTATTTTTTGAGAGTGCATCTGAAACAACATTTAGCTTGCCTTTTTTGCTTGATTATTTCAAAATCATAACCCAACATATTTGTGACCCATTTTTGCTGCTCTTCGAAGATAGTCTTTGTTCAAAAAAGTGTTTGAGCCTATCATGATAATTTTTAACTTGAAGTGTCTTCCCATTAGGTAAGGCCGACATCCCTTTAGTGCATGTATTATTTCTAACATTTCCTTCTCATAAATAGCTTTACGTAAATACCCTTTGATTAGACGACTTTCAAAAGCAATGGGTCTTTCTTCTTGCATTAAAACAACACCAATTCCATTTCATGAGGCATCACATTCCACAATAAAGGTTTTTGTGAAGTCTGGCGTAGCTAAGACTAGTGCTAGGCACATTGTCTCTTTAAGATGTTCAAAGGCCTTAGTTGCTTCAGGAGTCCATGAAAATGCATCTTTATTCAATAATGTTGTTAGAGGTGCTGCTATTCTCCCATAATTCCTAAAAAAAATTCGATTACCCTGTTAAGCCGAGAAATACTCGCAACTACTTTATGTTTTTGGGGACTTTCCATTCCTTAATGGCTTTAATTTTGTTAGGGTCTACCTTAACACCCTCATGAGATACAATATGACCCAGATATTCCACCTCTTGTACTCCAAAGAAACATTTGGATGTTTTTTCATATAATTGTTTCTCTTGCAATATTTTGAGCACCCTATCAACATGTTGAACATGATCCTTCCAAGACCTGCTGTAGATTAGTATATCATCAAAAAATACTAGCACAAATTTTATAAGGAAGGGCTTGAAAATGGAATTCATCAACCCTTGAAAAGTAGAAGGTGCATTGGTAAGGCCAAAAGGCATGACAAAAAATTTATAATGACCCTCATGAGTTCAAAATGTTGTTTTCGGAATATCTTTAGTCTTCATTCTAATTTGATGATATCCTGAACAAAGATCCAACTTGGTAAAGTAAATTGCTCCATTTAATTCATCCAATAATTCATCAATCACAGTAATGGGAAATTTATCTATAATAGTGAGCTTATTGAGCTCCCTATAATCCATACACATGCACCATGATCCATGCTTCTTGTGCACCAATACTACTGGAGCATAGAAAGAACTTTGACTAGGTTGAATTATACCAGCCTCAAACATTTATGCAATCATACGTTCAATTTTGCTCTTTTGGACATAAGGATATCTATAAGGCCTGATGTTTTGAGGAACACTTCCTTGAATTAAATGAATAGCATGACCATGATCACGAATAGGTGGGATTCCTTTGGGAGTTTCAAACACCTTGGAATTATTATCCAAGACTTTTTGCAAATCTGGAGAAATAGAAGATTTTGATGTTGGAACTTCTAGTGAGCATAATTGTGAAATTACACCTCGTTATTGTTTCTTCAGAAGCTTTTTCATGACATTAGAGCTTATTATCTTTCTCGGCTTCCCTATGATACCCCGTAATTCGAATTCCTTTTCTTTCGAAAAAAAATTCAAGAAAAGTTCTTGAAAATTAAAATCTACCGTCCCCAATGATTGTAACCATTGTACTCCTAATACAACATCAACACCTCCCATTGGAATGGAAAGCATTGGACTATTAAATACATATTCCCCCATGGTTAGCTTGATATTATGGCATTTTCCAGAGAAATTTATAGTCCCTCCATTTTCAACCATCACTTGACATTCTGGTGTTGGGTATGGGAAGCAATTCAATTCCTTGGCTACCTTACAATGAATGAAATTATGGGTACTACTTGAATCAATCAACACTATTACCTTTTTCTTCTTGATATGTCCTTCTATCTGGAGAGTTTGAGGAGTGGTAATTCCTGCCAATGCATTACATGATATGAATATGACGAGACTCATTTATGCTTCTTCTAGGGTTGGTTACGGGTATATATCTTCTTCTTTTGAAGTTTCTTGTTCATTTATATATCTTTATAATCTATGTGAAATAATTTCTTCTCAACACACTTATGTCGTTTAGTGTATTTTCTATATACCAACAATAGCTAAGCCCTTTTTCTTTATTTTTTTCTTCCAATTGTTGTGGTGTCAACCCTTGTGAGTTGTGGAAGTCTAGGAGTAGCAACACTTCCATATTTATAGATGTGATTGGTAGGCTTCCTTATCGCCATAATTTTACATTCAATTTTTCATGCCAGCTTGAATGCCTTCTCCAATGAATCAAGTTCCCAAAGGCAAACCTCATTTTGGATGTTATCCTTTAAATTCCCTGTGAAGACATCAATCTTGTGTTCGACTGTAATATCAGCTACTCTTGTATTCAAATTTTGGAAGTCCTCAATGTGTTCCACCACTGAACCCTTTTGTTTGAGATTTATCAATTGGCTAAAAAAGGTGTTGCTCTTTGTATCCTCATAATTTGCTATCATTTCCTCTGTAAAAATTGACCAAGTGACAATTTTTTTATGGGAGCAAAGCAACCGATACCATACAAATGTATTTTGTTCTAAATGTAAAGTTGCAATGTGTACCTTTTGTGTGTTTTGCACATTATTGAGATCAAAATATTGCTCCATCTGTAGTATCCATGTTACGGGATCCTTACCATCAAACTTCCTCATATCCATATTTGGAATATGGTGGTTCTTCCATCCAACATTAGAGTTTATGAAATCACGATTAACATTTATTTTGTTCTCATCATGAGTTTCCTCTACTATCTTTTCGCCATTAGGAAACATTTCTTGTATCAATTTTTCCAAACCTCCGATGTCTACTTTTAGATCATTCTTCATGTTTTCCATGTTGTCTTTAATTTTTTCATCGATCTTAGCTTCCATGTCATCCATCTTAGCTTCCATGCCTTCTTCAAACCATCCATCTTATTTTCCACGCCTTTCTTCAAAACTTCCATTTCATTTTTTGCTGCTCTTTACGATAGCAAAATTTGGTGCACTTGCTCTTGTAATTTTGACATCCCATGTTGCATTTCTTCGTATTCATGAGTCATAGTAGAGCCTTTTGAAGGATTAATGGGCGTGGAATTATTTTTAGGGGGGATTTTAGAACCCAATACTGATATATATTCTTCAATATGCCCTTAGAATAAATTCAAACTAATTTTTCAAACAAGAATTATGTAACTCAAAAAAAAAAACACACATTTCTCTTGTTTTTGAGGAGCTCGATATTGAAACTGAATTATCTCTGTGATTTTTTATCTTCAATCTTTGAAATTTGGTCTTGTAGTAGCCCTCTCAATATTCTTTCGAATTCCACAATTCTAACTTGATTTGGATTCCTCAAGGAAAAGTTATGCCCAACCTGTCACAATTACCTAATTATGGACTAGTTCATTAGAGCGAACTTGTGCGAAGTGACATGTGTCAATGTTTCCTCCTTCGGCTCTAAAATTGATACACATAAAACTACAGTCTGTTTACTTGCTGCCACTTTTAACATAATTCCAATCCGATGCTCAGAGAGAGATTTATGATGATTTTCCCATGTTCACCTCTTTAAGATGAAATTCGAAAGCCTGAACAAACCCTAACTTCCACATATCATATCTCCAAAAATGTTGTGAACTAAGACCTGAAATTTGTAAAATACATTCATCAAAATTTCAGCTTCTCTCTGTAAACATTTCAGCTTTTGAACCTTCGTAGAAAAAAATCTATAGCAAAAATGCCACGATGATCTGTTTAGGTGAAATTCTAGAGCCTAAGAAAACCCTAACTTCCACAAATCATATCTCCGAAAATATTGCAAAGCAAGATCTGAAACATTTACACGATGTTCCTTAGAATTTTCACTTCGCTCTGTAAAAATTTAAGCTTCTAAAACTTCGTAGAAAAAACGTTATAGTGAAAATTCCACGATGACCTATTTGGAGCAGTGAAACCCTAGAATCCAAAGCTTTGATACCAGATGTTATGAAACCAGCTCCAAAAATAGAATAAAAGAGAGATCAATGTCTTAGAAATAAGCCACTTCCAGGGGGAAACCTCCAATACATCAGATAAATGAACAATTATTGGATTATACAAATGACAAAACCTCATTCTATATATAGGAGTCCATGGGGTCACAATATAATCCTAGTCGTGTTCATCAAATGGCAAGAATATAATGCAGGAAAGAAGGATGATCTCCCCAAGATTTATAAATTTCACAAAGATATCATATTCAAATATTGGCAGATGCAGTTAAAACAGGCAGAGAAGGCAACATCAAAGGCATAAAATCTGACAAATGAAATCATCAAATCAATTAATGGATAGCTTCTAAAATCTCAACCTATCAAAGAATCTATAGTCAAAGTGCTCCCAGAGCTTAAACCATTAGAAACATAGTGGAAGGAAAGCATAGAGACACATGTGGAAGATATGAAAAGCATAACTCAGTTTGATCAGGAAAATTACATGAATTTTATGATCAAACCATATCATCAGTGCCTGACTCTACAGTCATTAACTGATTCTACTAAGAAAGCATTGCCAACACTTTTGAATGCAGTGTTTAAAGGATAGGTCAGATCCAGGATTACATAGCTAGCTCAACTAAAGCCGATGGTAGATATTTTCTACCTCAGATATCAAATGGGAAAAGAAGATCATCCCACATAAGCATGTTGTTATTTTTATTCCTAAATTGTAGTTTAATTTTACTCATTATGAGGAAGGTTGTTTGAAACCTCCTCCAATTTTATGTAATAATCTATTATAAACATTTTTAGTTTAGTATTTAAACCCTTCTCATACATTTAGAGAGGGGTCCAGAAATTTGTCAAAAACATTTGCAAAAAATTCTCTTTTGTAAGTTTGTGAAGGCCTTGATGAATTAATGGAACGAAATATGTTATCTTTTGACATTGAAATTGTTTAACTAAAGTTGCACCATTGTACTCATTGAATTTATTTAAACGTGAAGAAGAGAAGAACACTAATGTTGGTTTGAATGAGTAGAACCTCGTATATATGGTATTTTTACACGTTATATTAAGTTTTTCTTCTTGAATTGACAATCATATTTTTATCTGTATTATATATGAAATATGTTATCAGAAGTGAATGCTAAATGCACTTCTGTACTGATATTTTTTTATGGTTAATTATCTCATGTATAATCAAACTTATAAATGTGATATATATTTCAAAATCCTTTTGATTAAACTATTTTTTCAAAAGAATTACTTTTACATAATTTTCATCTCTTTCAAATTTTGAATAATCTTCATTACCAATTGTTGGAAGATATCTTTTTAGATCGCATTAAGGAATGAATACTCCTGGGTATATAGTATAATAGATATTTAGTTAATGCATGTGATAGATTAAATCATTTTCCATTTTAATTTTATAAAAAAAATACACTCTCATCATCCTTATTGGGAAACTGGTCCCTTTAACCTCAGTTAGAGCCACTACACCAAACAGAAAAGGACTTGCTCTAAGGTCCAAACTGGCTGATTCCCCCCATTATGTTGCAACAGAATTCTGAGGCTTCAACAGCTGGTAATACATACCGTCCTCAAAGCCATCTATGAATTTAATTAAGGATATACCTTGTGGTGGTTTAATGTTGGTAGTAATTTCATTTTATACACTGTTAAATCTAGTGCAATAATCTTGGACACTTTCCCCTGGTGCCCTCCTAATGCTTTCATATTCTAATAGAATTTGAAGAGGGTTCTTTTTAATTTCCCATATATTAAGGAATGTCTGATGGAATGTAGGTAGATCATTAATGATAGTAGAAGGCAAAGCTTTAAACCATTTCCTAACCTCTCTAGTGAGACTTTGTGCAAACAACCTCATTTTGATGTTTTCCTCATCTACTTCTTGAAGGTCAAAACTATCATTCATACTATCTACATGTTGTTGGGCATTGATAGGTCCAGTTCCATCAACTTTTGTAATCCTCATTTAATAGACTTGTGGCATGTTTTCCAAAGGATCTTGAAGAAAAAGAGGAGCATATATGGCTTCCATTATAGGTATATGAGGATGAATAATATATGGATTGATCAAAGGTGGTTGTTGGATAAAAGATGGGGGTTGAATTAGAGGTGGAGGATCAACTAAAACTTGAGGTTTTGGTGAAGATGAAGGTTGGATTATGGTTGAGTATTGGGGAGAAGATGGGGTTTGATTTTCTTGATGAGAAACTACCGGAGTAGTAGCAGAAACTACAGAAGGGGTAGGACTAGATGATCTAGGATGCACATATTCTAACGAGGTGGATGAACCTGCAAAAGAAGTTAAGGCAGAGAGTTCAATATATTTTTGGACATATGCCTCATGAACAAAAAGGTCAAGACTTAAAACTAAACCTTGCAATTTATCAAAATCTTGAATAATTTGCAGGTCAATATCAGGTTGGGTCGATTGTACTTCAAAAGAATGACGTCTTAATGTAGCTTTGTCTGCCACTATTTGATCTACCCAATTCGATGACTTAGTTCTAAATAAACTATGCTTAAAAGGTAAGTCAAATTCAATGTTTTTTATGGTAAAAAAATATTTTGGGAGAGAATCTGCTCTATGGGGAGGACTGATACTTCCTTGGCTCTCTGCTATTTTTTTTATTCTCAGTAGTTTTTCAGTATCATCAACAATAACTAGAGGCTTTGGATCAATATGAGATCTAGTGTAAGCTCTTTTGGGAGGAAAAATTGAAATATAAGGCACACACACACTATTTATTTACAAAAATGAAGAGGAAACAATCTCTCGAAATATTCCTATCGTACACTTTTTTAACCAGGGTTATGAATTCGAAAGAAAATTACAATATTTTCAATTTGTCCCCAGTATGGTCACCACTATGTTATCATTCTATAATTTACGAGATTTTGAGAATAAACACAAAGTTCAACATCAAAACCACTTTGGAAGCTAGGATCTAGCCCTGCCAGCTTCAGAGAGGGATCTCTCTATAAAATTTTAGCTATGTTTTATGTGAATTTTAGACTATTTATTATTGTGCTGATTGTTTGTTTGATTTTGATTTTTTTGTTGAATAAATGTTTATATTTCCATTGGGCTATGGAGTCTAAATATTTAACTGGATCTGCATCAATGTTTGAAGGAGTCTCACAGGGCAAGCAAGGTTGCATTAACTGGATCTTTATGATTTTAAGTGGATTATGAAAATAGAAGAAATGTAGAATTCTGTAGAAATTGAAGAGAAATGAAGTATTATTCAATCTGACCATGTTATAAAACATGTAAATTGCAAACAGCCAGAATAAGGTGTTCTAATTAACATATCTTGTTCATCATAGTTTCTGTTATACAATTAAGATTTTCAGAATTATAGAGAAAGGAAAAACAATGAATAACACAATTATAGAATAAAAACATCACCAGTGAATACACCACATGAATCCTGTGAAATGTCCTTGTATTATTGATGCTCCCTATAACTTGGTAATTACAATGCTTATAAAAAAAATTGCTCAGCTATCAACCCTTAATACTTTGAACAGTGAAGTATTTATATTAATTTATAAAAATGTTTTATAGAATCGTTGTCTCAACCGACAACGTAATATTAAACAATAAAATATAAATGTTACAAAATAATAGGCTAGGTGGACAATGATCTGGAATGCTGGCACTGTTTTGGAGGAAACAATTGTTGAATAGGCCTATTTCTAGGTTGCGCTGGCTTATGTGCTGGCCCATGCTGACTATCTTCAAATTACTAATTAATCATGTAACTCGTAGAGTGTATCCCATCGATCTTCATCTGGGATGGTCAACTTAATTACCTTACGGTAAATCTCATCAACTTCTATGTATTTGGAAAAAGTGGGTTTTACAATAAAAATATGATTTACTTCATGCTGGATGAAGAAATAATTACTCATTGCTTCTAAAAATGCACTTCCTTTCATGCTGCCTTTTATGCTTGCAAATTTGGTGTTTTCCTTAGAAATTTCCTTCAATTTCTTGACATAATCTTCATAAGAAATTAACTTATCATTAATCACAAATAATGAAGGCAGAACCTTGTGTGTTAAAGGCTAAATTTTGGTAAAGAATCTGTTAACTACTATCTCTAGACTGTAGCACTTTTCTTCTAGCTGAACAACTAGATTCTTCTTAGTAAGAATCCTCTTCACTTCCAGAATAGTTTATGTCCAATCATCTACTCCAAAATCATCCAATTCATATCTGTTTTTAGAGTTCAGGAACTTGATGATGTTGGTTGTTGTTGTAGGCATTTCTCCCAACTCCTGTTTGATGTTCCCTTTTTATCAACTCTTTATGTTCAAATATTCTCAAGATGTAGGGCCATATTTCAGCAATGGATGCAGGGCCAGATTTCAACAAGGTATTTCCTATTATTGATTCTCTTTCTTGCTTCTGCAATATTTCTATCAACTTATAAGATCTTTGTGCTTCTGCTGAATGAGAAGCTTCACTCTTTGTCCTCTAGTATTGCAACACTTTAACCTGGTCTTGCAGCTTCTTAATATATTTTTTCTGGATGGATATATTTTCAACTACTTTAGTCAATTGTTCTGCACCATCAGTTGTCTGTGTAGTTTGTGGAGTAGTAGGTGTAGCTATAGGAATGGTTGTAAGAGGAAGAACATCTAATGGAACCATGGAAAACTTTCCAGTCTACTCCTTTTCTTTGATCATATTTCCCATTTCAGTCTCCATATGTCTTATTTGTGCATTTTTCTCCATGATAAGCTTCATTATGTTAGTCTTTCGGGCTTCTGTCTCCTTAATATCCTTGGTAAGAGGGTCTTGAGTAGCTGACAGCTTCAGTTGTTTTCTCAATGCTGCTATGTCAGCATTCTTCTTTTTTATTATCTCCTATGTAACCTTCATATTTGACAGATCATATCCTATCGTGACCATTAAATATTCTAAGGATTTAATCCTTGTATCCTTAGCAAGGTAAGAGATTTTCTACATTTTCAATTGTGACTCGATATTGGACAAAGAAACATGTAATTTGGAAATATTCATAGTGGTATTAGTCAGAGTTGAAGAGACCATTTAACCTCTCTGCTTGTGCATCTCCATTTGATCATTGGGATGAATATCTTTAATGTCAAATCAAAGGTTTTCTTATTGTAATCGGATGTTGACTTTGGCTGTGGAATTTGGGCTCAAGAAATTCCATCTGCATCTTACCCTTCTCTGAATCAAACACTGACAACAACCTACTTTGACAAATGGAAGTCTGCTTCCAGAATTGGGCATAAGTGTTTTTCTTGAGGATTTCATTTTTGAGCTTTATCTCCCTGAACCTGTCAAAAAATTTCTTCTCCTTCTTACCTTGGACCACCTTAGTTGTCTGAATATCTTACTTCTGGTCATGGGATACTGAAGACATTGTGGGAGAAGCAGTGGCGTAGAAACTTCTTGCTCTGAGTTTTTATCTATGTCAACTTTAGGTTTCAACTTTGTTCTTTTTCTGTACATTATCTTGAATTCTTTACCTTCTTCTCTTTTCCTTTTCCCTTCTTTTTCATATGGGACAGGAGTCTGTGATGTCGATGTTGATACTAGTTTCTCCTTAGCTTCCTGCAATGTTTTTTTAGGCCATTCTGACCAGTTCATGTGCTTTTATATCTTAGGCCGTTGGGTATGTATGTACATAGTAGTTTTATTCTATACTCTCAGCTTTGAAATGATTCCAAGAGGGTCATATGACCAAGTGAAACTCCAGCTGAAATTCATCTCTTTCAATATCTTATATACTTCCTCCCCTTCTGACCTACTATTGCAAATAAAGGGCCCAATTTTTGTCTTGATCCTGAATTGGGACTTCTTCTAGGATGATGCAAAATGAATCTCATCTGCATTTAGCATCTGTCTAATATAATCAAGAGAAAAAATCCTTATGTGGAGGAATTTTGGGAGTTTATAGGGAGCAAGCTCACACCCATAGACTCTTATCTCTGTATAATTTTGATACAAGTACCAGTCTCTTGTTTCGGTCTGATCTGTCAAATGAAGTATCTTTTTTATGTCTTCACTTATTCTGGGTTCAGTTGTACTGCTCAAAACACTCATAGTTGGATGAAAAAACGGTTCAATGAACTGCTTGTATCAAAATTCCTTCTGTTCTTTCATCACCAAATATGTCCAAAAGATGATTGATTGCCGGTTACCATCTTCATCAAGCTTCTGCATGGAAATTTTGAATCTATCTTCCTGATAATACATAAACATATATACTAAAATAGAAGAGTATTTAAACACTTCTTTAGTCTAAAACATGATAAAATTATCATGGATGTTGTCTGCTAGGAATTGGTTGAAGTTAAAAATGATTGATGGTTTACTATCTGTGGAAAATATGGAGAGGAAGCCTAAAATAGGCTTATCTACCCATTGATGATCATAATAGCCAAGGATGTATGAAATGACTATTATAATATGTTTAGCTTGATCAGGGAATATGGAGGAAGGCTATGGAGGGTTTTTCTTTGGTAACTGAGTGTTTGCTGGTAGAAAACTGTCAAAGATTTTAGCTCTTTTTGCAAAATTGAGCTTTTGGTATAATTCATTGAGGGCTTCTGGGGATAAAGGGGTGTTATTTTTTACATAGGAGCTTGCATCATCTGGTCAATTGATTGGGCAGTGATGGTGAAAAGGATTTCACCAATAGGAGCAATGATGGCTCTTTGACTAGGGATGTAACAAGCTTGACACTTTCGAATAAATTCAAAGGCATTATATGTGTGAGGGAAGATATAATGAGGCAAATTGGACTCCTAGAGTCTAATATCATCATACTTTTCAATTTATTTATCTTATAACCAACAATACATCTCAAATAACTCAAATTCACATTGTGTTTCATTGATTTTATAATCCCTATCAGCTAGAGGAACATGATCGAAATAAATGGGAGGGTGGACCAATGGATTGAAAGGTTCCTCCTGGCTTTGCTTTTAAGGAGGCATATTTAATTGATTTTGAGTAATTAGAGTGGAATTAGGATGAACAGGTTTACTAGGAATGCGCAAAAACTCTGTGATTGGTTGAAGAAGACAAGGTCAATGTTGTTACTTTGGTCACAAAAAAATCAACTGATAAACACTGGGCACAAAGTAAACCTGTAAAGAAATTTGATTTGCAAAGAGAATAGAACAGTAAATGATGAAAGGATAAATTTGCAGGGTTTTATAGGGAGAGTTGGTTTTTCCATTGTAAATGGCGTGAATTCGTTAAATTAATAGTCATTAGGCTTAATTAAATGTTTTAATGAATAGAATACCATGAGAGTCGATTTGATTTGAAAGAGATAGGTGACGTGGTGCAATGGGAGTGGTGGAGGTAACAAGTAGGGTCGGAAGTAATTAGAATGAAGGGAAAGTGGTTTTCGAGGTGTGGAGGGGGGGGGGGTACTAGGTGGTTAACGATTTAGGAAAAGGGGGTGCGAACAATGGAGAGGAGGCCACGTGGTAGTGGATCCGACCAGGGAAACTAATTTTTTCTGAACCCCCACCTCGACACTAAAGTTAGGATGGAGAGGGGGGCCTGAAGGCTAACGGAGGTCATCGATCGTCGAGCAAGTGGATTAGATGGAGGACATGTGCATGTGGTTTAGTGTCACATGATATGACATCTTGTCAGGTAGCAATCCATTAAGCTGGGTTGAAAACATAGGATAGAGGGTGAATAGATCAAACATGTCACTCATGCGCCCAACAATTGAAACTTAGGATAAAGTGATTTTTTTCACATACCCATTTATGTGCCAAATAGAAAATGAAGTAAAACTTAGGATATAAGCAATGTTTTATCCTCTCAAAGCCTAAAACACTTCTACCTACACTTTAAATTTCATATTCTTTTTCTAAACTAACATTTTTTTATTTCTTCTAGGGGTGCATTTATACTAGCAAACCCATGTCCTTTTTTTATGAAAAAACTATTCTACTCTATCACTTATTTCTCCTATTGATTCATGTTAAATAGTTGAATCAATGTCATTTTCTACCTAACTATTGATTTACCAAGATTAGACTATTTGGAAAATCTTTATTCTCTAACTTAATTACGCCGTAAGGCATTTTATTTGAAAACAACTTTACTGAGTGCTACGATGTACAAGTCTAAAGCGTCCGATGAAATGTTAGACGATTCAATAGTTTTACACCGTATGATAAAAAAATTGTCATCTCAACCGATTCATGGTGTTTAATTGAATGACAGGTTGAATCGATTTACGGGCGCCTTCACCTTCACGAATTCTGTCTAATATGTGAGCCCTGCTGGTTTGTTTCTTGACCGCATGTATGGAGAAGGAAGCACGATCCGGGAAGGTGGAGTATGAAGACCCCCCTCCTGCTCCTCTTTTAGACACAAACAAACTCTATCTCTGGTCGTTCTACAGAGCCATCATAGCTGAGTTCGTGGCCACGCTTTTGTTTCTGTATGTTACAGTTGCCACAGTCATCGAGAATAATAACGATTAGAGTCGGTGTGGAGGCGTGGGTACCCTGGGTATCGCTTGGTCCTTCGGCGGAATGATCTTTGTCCTAATGTATTGCACCGCTGGAGTTTCAGGTGGTCATCTTATAATATTAATTACTGATTTTTTTCTTCCCTGAATTCGTTGATATTTGATTTGAGAAAACCGTATAATGTTGGTGAAGGTGGGAATCTAAACCCCGCAGTCACGTTTGGGCTGTTGGTAGCTCGGAAGGTGACTCTAAATCGAGCTGTCTTTTACATGGTGGCACAGTGTTTGGGTGCAATCTGCGGGGCGGGAATGGTGAAAGCATTGTAGAAAACTTACTATTCTAGAGGCGGAAGTATTTAAATGTATCAGCCAAATATGACACAATTCCGAACAAGAGGATGGATGATTTCCGAATTTTCTAAAACAGTTAGATGAGTTAGAAGCTGAGAAAGAAAAGATTTTACCTGAAAGAAGATTCTTCTACCAGAAATGAAGAGGGATAGAGGAAATAGGAAGTGCTAAAATGTTTGATATGCCCTTTGTAGCAGGCGAGTTAACTCAACAACACCCTGAGAAATATGGTTAATTACTGAATTACTTCAGAGACATTTGATTAATTGGCATGCTGTACGCAAATATATTTACAATAAGATATAAGGATAAGTGAATTCAATATGATTAAAGTATTCCTTTTCATAATTCACAGTTTGAAATTCCGAAAGAATAGACCTTATACATATGAGATATTAAATCATGAAAAAATTCCTTAACCAACAAAAAAAAAAAATTATTATAAAAAAAATTTCAACTCGCCATATATCAGTGATTAAAATAAACATGTTAGTAATATGATATATATTTAGATTTCTTGGTGTCACTTATACCGATATGACCTTCTTCCTTGTAGGTTTCAATATGGGCTGGTTCTTATCTTCTCAATCTTCATTATTTTTAAAGCCTTTTGGAGATTTTATAAGTTTGTAATGTAATATTTGACCGAGACTTCTAAATTTGTTGCTGAGAAGTTATTAGTATAGATATAATATAGTTACACTTGATTGTACATAGTTACACTCCATCGTTCAAATCCCGAGCAGAGTCAATAAAGCTACCGTTTGCTCCACCGCTAAGGCCCTAGTCATAAACTCTACAGTTACCCTAGTCAGAAATGCTAATTTTATCAAATCATGTTGCCAAAAACCTAAATATGTTGGGAAAAGGAGTGAAACAGATTAATGAATTCATTTCATTTCATGGTTAAACCTAACATTATTAAAAAATGTACCTAATATGTATTAGGTTTTACTCACACAGATAAAAAAAGCTGTCTGGCCCATAACCTTTAATCTTTTTTTTTTGCCATCGGGCCGACCAACAAATCCAAGGCTCCAACATCGTTACCATAAATCTCATAAACCTCTTCCAGGGCTCTGATAGCCACCTTATCGTCTGTAAGGTCTTCCCATTTAGCAACGGGAACCATAAGCATATTGCGACAAAATTGAAATGCTCCTCTCCTATCACGATAAATTGGAAAACCTCCAGAAATCCAATTCTATCATATCATAACGTGACACCCAAAATTTTACTTATTTTAATGGGATTTTGAAGAGAGTTTGTGAGCTAATGATATTTTCCTTTTAATTACAGGTACGTCTACGTGATTAGGTATGTCCTGGTCATTGGAGTCCTGAGGAATGAGATTTCTCATCCTCACAGGGCAGTTCTAGAGATCAGTGGCGCGACTGCAGGCTTGATGTTCCATTGATATAATTTGAGCTTCATTACCATAAAACTCTTGTAGTGCTTTGATAGTGAATAAATTTATGTTCCATTGATATAATTTGAGCTTCATTACCATAAACCTCTTGTAGTGCTTCGATAACGAATAAATTTATTCTATCTAGGGAGGTTATCAAAGCCGGAACTGTAGGTGGTTGCTATATGGTAACCTGCTTTGAGCAATGTGAGCAAACGATCATGGGGAAGTGAGGAACGTTAACGAATGATAAGGCATTTGACAAATGGTCGATAACAAAACCTCACTTTTTATAAATGTATGCATGTTTAATATGTAGAAAGTTATTATTGAGAATTTTATTTTTGGATTGAGAATTCATAATGTGAAGATTAGAATTTGCCAAGTTAATTTTCGTACTTTCAATAAGAGCGAAGAATATTTAATTTATTTTTAAATAATATTTAATTTATTTTTATAATTTAAAAATATATTTTATATAATAAAAATATACGTCTTAGCAATTAATTTTAATGAATTTATTTTAAGTGTAAATTTAATTTAGAGTGTAAGAAATTGCATTTTTTTCATTTAATGATAAATTTTAATGAATATGTTTTTTTTTTTCTATTATATATATAGTAAGTTTGGCATTGGTGAGGCTACATTATGGTCATTGCCAAGAATCACACCCAAATAGAGTGCATTAACATCTCAGAGTTCCTTAAGATTACTCTCTAAAATATAAAATAGTGAAACTATTTCAATGGTTTTAACCGTAATTTTTCTTTTTTTCAATTTAAATCAATATAGATCCATCTTAACCATGGATGGAGCCGAGAAAGTTCCATACTACCTCTTCTTTCTTATATGTTATTCTTTCCTATACCACAACCTTACGGCGTTTCCTTTGCAACATGTGGTGCAAGATCTAGTTTACAAAATATGAAAATTGTTCAACCATGATTAAGTTGTATGGTTTGAAAAAATAGCTAGTCATTTTGAAATTTTTAAACAAGTTGCACACAACCTTATTTCATTTGACATAAAGAAACTATCTATCAGTAGTCGCATTTGAATTTTCAGCACTTGTAGTGTTATTTTCTCTAATTTTTATTTTATGGGGTCCTAATTTTATTTTTATTCTTTTTCAACCTTTTTTCTATTTTTTTATTTTTGTCTTTATTCATTTTTTAGATATACTTTCTTTTCATTTTTCTTTTACGTACTTTTGGAAATCATTTTCATATTGAAAATTATTTACAATATAAGATTACTAAGAAAAAAATACTCAATCACCTTAAGATCCTATAAATTATAGGACCCTAACCGTTTGGGAATTGATGATGTTATATCCCTGATCCTTACATCAATGTTGCACCATGCAAGCATAATGAAACTACAGCGGAATGATGGAATGATTCTGTAGCACATTCACTCCATGCATAATGTTTGTTTTAAACATTTCATAAATTATCTCCCAAACCTCTACACGCAGGTCTTCTAATGTCGACTACAAATTAAATACAGCTCCTCATACAATTGATTCTCCAACGCAGGTCCTCACACAACTGGTGCTCCAGCTCAGAATTTATTTTGGCTCTCTCCAGACATACAACAACGTATGCACCACACTTATTAAATCAACACACATACTAAATAAGAGAGCACACAAAAATTTATTAGAGATTATGTATGTGTTTAGGCAAGCCGAGGAAACTACCTATGATGTTGGGCTCTCATACCAAAAATTTAACGTAGGTCTAACTATAGGGAATTGCACACACATCATATAAAGCTAAATTCCAAATCCACACACAATGAATGCACATAAAAAAGTCAGAAATAATTCATAATTCATAAAATATTTATAGGAGGATTCTTTGCATCATGCTTGGCCACTCATTTCTCACTGTAACACACACTCTTCACTCTTCTACATACATAAATGCATCATGGCTCACCTAAATTTATACAAATGGATTAGAACCCAAGATAGGTTCTAGATCTCTAAACTAACTCCCAAAATATCTCTCATAATCCATAAAATCTCTCATCCAATCCCTTATCCTTAGATAAGAGACTATCCTTAAATATCTCAAACCTTCCACAATATTCTCGAATCTTTTCCTATTTACAACAATTATAATTTTCTCCTAAAATTTTAGGAAAAACACATCAAATAGCTAAATCCTAACTTTGAGAACTAGCTAATCTAGTAAACATTTGACCTAGGTTAGATGCACCTGGATCAAAGTCTCACTAGCCCAACCATTTGAGGATAACCCCTGTCAACAAAACGACCCAAGATCAAACTTCAAGGAGTAGTTCTTCCTGTGCTAGAAAAATACAACTTGAGAAACAAAAAAAAGTACGGAGTTGTCTTTAATGCTACTTTTTGGAGTTTCAATGCTACTTTTTGGAGTTTCAGGCTCTGTAATCCGTGAAAAATATTGAGGTAAAATCTTGATTTTTGTTATTTAAACTAGTTTTTTTGACTGTATATATGGATTCGGCATCCTAAAAAATCCTTAGGGAACTTCAATTGTGCAAGGTTACTCATCAAACTTCTATTTTCACTAAATTCCTATCGTAATTTAGAGAAATTAGAGTAGAAAAAACTACCGTAAAAGCCTTCACAAAGTAGCATTATAGACTACTCGAAAAATACTATTCTATTAATAATAATAATAAATAAATAAATAACTATTTCTAAATAATTAATAAACTTTACACACATTCAATATAAATTTTTTTTTTTTAATAAATCTATAAAAAGATATTAATTTACAATAACCTTCTTTTTCATGCCATGACGAGTGCATATGACATTTGCAGAAGTTGTAGATGTAAATAAATAAGTGAAATTCCCTAGAATTCTAATCAAAGAAATAGGTTGATTTTGAATTACGCATATTAGCATGTGAAATATAAAAATATACATGTTATCTAAAAATACATAACATTAAATTAACTAAGTTGAAAATATTAAAAATATTATGGTATCACAGAAATATAACATTAAATTGACTAAGTTGTACATGTTAAAAATATTATAGTAGAAATATGATATGCATATTAGCATATGCATGTCTAATAACACCACACTCTTTTTTGGTGATATGATATATGCATGTGACATTTCAACAAGTTATAAATATAAATAACAAGCGGATTAACCTGGAATTTCCATCAAAGAAATCCAGTAGCTTTGAGTTGTACGTGTAATATTAGCATGAGCATGTATGTCAATGCTTAAAAAAAATTAAATATTGAAATAAAGATAAGAAATAGATATTTATCATCTTATTTATGTTTCAGTGATTAAAAGAAATAATAAATAAAGGCAATTACATTAAAGTATTATAATATTTATTTTTCAAAGTGATTGTTAATTTTTAAGAATATATTGTTAAATCTAAGAATGAATCTTGTCTTCAAATTGCTGTGAAGGAAGAGATTCTCAACGAGTGAGGATCACAATTAGCTGATATTGTGGAAATAAAATAATGACCCATTTAGAATTAATAAACAAACTTTATTTAATATTTTTCAAATTCAACATCGACATGGTTAATTTTTAAGAATATATTCTTAAATTTAGGAATGAATATTTTCTTCAAATTAATGTGAAGGAAGAGATTCTCAACAAGCGAGGATCACAATTATTTGACAATGTTGAAATAAAATAATGACCCATTAAGAATTAATATATAAACCTTATTTAAAACCTAGCTTCACACTTAATATATAAACCTTATTTAAAACCTAGCTTCACATGAGTATAGGATCTTGAAGGATAAAAATCCGGAATATATAATTTTGATTTTGTTAAGATAATACATATCCATGGAAAATATGGAGCCGGGTACACAATATTATATTTATAAAACTTAACGCTAAATCGAGAGAGCCCACGTCCCATTTTTCTAATGTTTTATTCGGGAACTCCCATGTAGTGTTTCTTGAGGAGCACATGACCTCAACTCGGCGTTGAACAGTTCAAGCAACCAAACCTAACTGAATTGGTACTTACATATGCACATGACCTCAACTCGGCGTTGAACAGTTCAAGCAACCAAACCTAACTGAATTGGTACTTACATATTTATGTTTTGTTTTTTTGGCTCCCAAGTTTGTGTGTTATATATATATATAATAAAACTTCGTTTTATATATATATATATATATATATATATATATATATATATATATATATATATATATTAAATTTTGTTATAAGGTGTAGTGTAAAGTCATTATGTTATCTAGTTTTTATGATGAATCATACTGGTTGGTTTGAAACATCGACAATGTTTCATTGCATGTCAATATTACTTAAAGATATTTTACAATTTCATGATGTTACAGTTTCAATTTTTTTGGTTGAGGCACTCTTCAGATGATCTTGACTTTTTGGATATTTTTAGTCAGAGTTTCTCAAGTCACAGATCAAGCCTAAAGTCAAACTCAAATAACTTAACAAACAAAAGAAACTTAAACTAGAACAACCACATTAAAAATATTAAGACTTCATAAATATAACAAAAGAAAACAATTGCAACAGAAAGAATGTCTTAACAATGCACACATTTAGGTGATTAACCATGTATAAAAAGGTTATGGGTCAACTTTAACTTGAGAAAAAATTACACATTTTATTGTAAAAGAGACCATTTTGCTAAATAAAATTTGTTTATATATAAATGAATGTTATAAATAATAATAAGGAATTTATCATGGAGAAACTTATTAGAATTGGAATAATCTCAAATCCCTAGAAAAATAGCTAGCACAAATCTAATTTTTTAAATTTATTAAAAGTAATGAACCAAATAAAAGTTGCTTATATATAAATGAATGTTATAAATAATTATGATGAACTTATCATGGAGTAACTTATTAGAATTGGAATAATGTCAAATCCCTAGGAAATTGGTGTACGAAACCACTTGACAAGAATATAATTTTTAAAATTTATTAAAAGTCAATATAATCTAACAAACTCTTTAACACACAACAACCATTTATAAACATTAAGATTAAGTATATGTTGAATATATTCTCTTGAGAATCAATTTAGATGATCAATTAAAAAACTAAAGAAAAAATCAATAAATCCTCATCAACCTTAATTTAAAATATGCAACTATTCACACATATATAACTTTATCTTATTACAAAAACTTTAAATAATTATATTAATAAAAACTTGAAAAAAATATATAATTATAACTATATTAAAAAAGATGGACGATGAATTCAACGCTCCTCAATTCATAAGCGGTTTGAAATTATATCTTGAAAAGACCATTTTTTTTATTAATTTGAGTATACCTATATTTATTGTTAAAAAAATTTGTCAATGATACAATTCTGACTAAATTTTTCCCTTGAAAATGGATAAAAAATTTGCTTCTAGTTTCACAAACAGATTTTGTTTTCTCAAAACTCTTTATAGAAATATATATAACAACTAAACAATTGAAATTCTCTTAGATTTTGGTCTTTTATTTAAATACCTTTTGTTAATTTTGTTTGAAATAAGTGAAATATATATAACAACTAAACAATTGAAATTCTCTAAGATTTTTGGTCTTTTATTTAAATACCTTTCGTTAATTTTATTTGAAATTGGATAAGCATGTGTAACATTTTCATGTTTGAATTCGACAACTTGCACAATTTCTATAGACAATCTCCACAATCTTAATTTTTCAAAAGGCTAATTCATTTATACATTCGATTTAATAAAATTTTAAATAATTAAAGCACTATGTAAATAAAATAAAATAAAATAAAAAATCAAAACACTTTAATAAATAAAATTAATTGAAGAAAGTCTAGGAATCTTGAATCCAATATTCTATTAAAACAATAAAATCACCCATTCAATTGAGTCTTGAATCCAATATTTCATTAAAACAATCCTTGATATAAAATCACCGATTCAATTTGGGATAGTACGTATTAAACATAATAATAAAAACTTAATCCTAACACCCCCGAGCACCCCCATCAGATCCAAGGTCACAAACATACCCTCCCCCAACCATGTCCACATTGTTATTGTATATAGAATATATTTGCACTAGCACAGACAATGTAGTTATTGTTTATTGTGTTGATCATGTTTTCTCTTAATATAGAATATATTTGCAGTAGCACAGACAAGGTAGAGTGGCATCCGCTTGCTATTACAACTGGACTGTTAACTATACAAATGATAGTGAGCTTATGAGCAATGTGTAAAGAAAAGAGGTATGGGAACAATAAACAATGTAAACGTGCAGATCACAATAGAGTGTAAAACTCAACTAACGGGCAGACCATAAAATAGAGTATTGTCTGCATTAAAATAAAAACAATATTTTCAGAATGAAGCCCAAGAAAATATTTTTGGATTACATAATTCTTTTGGATTACATATTTTCATGAAGCAAAATAACAGACTTCAACTCCTTTCACCCAGAATAGAAAAACCAGAATTTACAATCTTTTTAACACACTGTTTTACCCCATAAAACTTCTATTTCTATCCACACAACACCATTTTTTGACACAATGAAAAAACTCTACTTTTTTCATGCACACTTACCTGTTTTATATGTAATGACACAAAAATAAAAAACTATATGTGACTATGTGAGCTTATAACCAGGCATTTAAAACCACACCAATATAACCAAACATTTAAAACTACACCAACTATGGCCAGGTATTTTCAAAGTTTTGATTGAGGACGTGTTGCAGAGATATAAAATTTGTATGGTGGTTAGAAATTTATTTCCTTTAATTATAGCCAGATATTTTCAAAGTTTTGATCGAGGACGTGTTGCAGAGATATAAAATTTGTATGCTGGTTAGAAATTTATTTCCTTTAAGATTCCTTCATTATGTAAGTAAAATCTGTAGTTTTGATTTGCCCCTGCTTTCCAGATATGATGCAATAAATATAATATTTTAATTTTGGCAGCTGGGATTACTTCCAATAGTCTGTCTTAATCACAACTACATATATTCACAATGTTCAAACAATCCATTAAATGAACAAAAATTTCATTTGCTATAGTCTGTCTTAATTACAACTACATATATTCACAGTGTTCAAACAATCTATTAAATGAACAAAAATTTCATTTGCTAATGGTTTACTGAAGATGTCTGTCTTAATTACACCTACATATATTCACAATGTTCAAACAATCTATTAAATGAACAAAAATTTCATTTGCTAATGGTTTACTGAAGAATTTTTTTTGGTTGTTGATCATTCTCTAATGAATACCCGAGTGTCAATATGTTTACTTATTTTGTGAAACATTGAGTGTTTAGATATGGAAATTGTAAAATTATTGTCACAATAAAATTTTGTTGTTTCTTCTTGTTCATGCATTAAACTTTCAACAATCTTCTCATCCAATCTTAAGACGCTATTTTTGTCGCTGCTACAAGAGAAATTATTGGTTGTTTCTTGGAAGCATATGAAATGAGTCTTGAACCCAAATAGAAAACACAGTCTAATATGCTTTTTCTGTCATCTACACTTCCTACAAAATCTCTGTTAGTATATCCAACCAACCTAAAATAATTTTCTTTAGTATACAAAATGCCATATTACGTAGTTCCATTAACTTACCATAGAATCCTTTTAGCTTCTTGAGAGTTTGTTTCCTTTGGTGTCTCTATGAATCTAGAAACAAAATTCACTATATAAATTAAATCAAGTCAAATTACAGTCAATAACATCATACTATCAACCATACATTTGTAGAGTGTTGTATTTACATTGTTGCTGCAACCTTCTTTGCTTAACTTCAAACCCATGGCTATTGGAGTTGGCACAAACTTATTGTTTTGCATTTTGAACCTCTTTAAAATGTATGTTGCATACATTGTCTGAGAAGTGAAAATGCCATTTTCTATTTACTTCACTTGTATGCCTAAAAATTACTTTAACGATCCCAAATATATCATTTCAAATTCATTTTTCATGGCCTCTTTGAAATCAAGAATAAGAAGATCATCACTCCCTGTGAAAAATAGATCATATACAATATGTATAAAACCACAATTAGAATCTTATTATCACTTTCTTTGATGTAGAGTGTAGATTCACCACCACTTTTGCTAAACTTATTAGAGGAAATGTTAACCTAAAAGTGCCCATGAAATTTTCATGTCATATTATGTTAGTCAATCAAAATCCTTTAAATTTAAAAAAAGGTATATGTAAATATTTTGGAGGGAAAAGACGAAAAACTACTTTTTTAAATTGTATTTTTGGCTTATATCCTTATAGGTTTACTCAAATTTCACATGTAGACACTCGTTTGATGCAGAATTAAATTATGCATCCAACGAGTACCCATTATGCATACTTTTGAGAAGACCCTCATTGATAAAAATTGCAAATACATTAAAAAAATGTGTTGAACACATTTTTTTAATGTATCTTCATTTTTTGTCAATGTGGCTCTTCTCAAAAGTATGTGAGAAGACCCGTATTGATAAAAATTGCAGATACATTAAAAAAACATGTTCAACATGTTTTTTTAATGTATTTTCAATTTTAATCAATAATGGTCTTCTCAAAAGTATGCATAATGGGTAGTCATTGGATGTGTAATTTAATTATGCATCCAACGAGTGTCTACACTTGAAATTGGAGTAAAACTATAAGGAGATAAACCAAAAATACATTTAAAAAGTAGTTTTTTTCTTTTCTCTCAAGAAATTATAACTTTTATTCTATTATTTTAACTATTATTTTATTATTTTTCCTTAGGAGACCACTTTTAGGCTGAAATTTCCTCTAATGGCCATTATTCAACAAATATAAGTCTATTTTGATATACCATGTATGCAATGTATGCTTCAACCTATAAAAAAAATTGTAGTCTACATGCATCTTCTTGGCCTTGAACCTCATAATTGGGTGGTTGCTCCACATACATTTCCTCTTTCAATATTACATTTAAGAAAAATAATTTCACGTCCATTTGATATACCTTTGATTTGTGGTGTGTTTCTATTTCCAAAACTGCCCTTACAGTTTCCATTCTTGAAACTAGCACAAATGTTTCAGGGTAATAACTTCGAGCATGTTGTTTGTATCCCTTAAAAACCAACCTTGCTTTATGTATTTCAATCATTCATTAAAGAATGCTTTTGGTATTATAGACATAATTTACACCTATAACTTATTTTTCTTGTGGAATATTGACTAACTCCCATGTATCATTTTTTCTTCTATTGTCTCTATCTCTTCATCCATTGTTGCTACCCATTTTTCCTCCTTAATCACATCTTCAAAATTTAGTGCATAATATATATGAGAAAACAAAGAAAAAAGTGATTTCAAACTTGCACTACTTTCACTTTCAATTTGCTTATATATTTTCCTCCTTAATCACATCCCTCAATTTTTTTTATTTTTTGTCATCTAAAGTTTGCCAAAGTTGGATTTGATGCAGTCGGACTGGTAGAATGTGGAGTTCTTCTAACATCAAAAATTCTTATTGTTGACAATATTTGTTATGCACTTAGAAGAGCATTAATGAGTCACCATTAAAGAAGTATAACCATATATTTCAAATTACACTAACTACACACAAATATTTTCAGAGTTTTGATCGAGGGTTGTGTTGCAGAAATGGGAAACTTGTATAACTTGGAATAATGCATACATTAGAATGTAGGCAGATTTTGTTTGTCAGTGGTTAGAGTTTGTTGAGAGATTTTCTCCACAATATTCTCATGTCTTAGAATCTATTGGATCTCATGAGCACTATTTATGTGGCTTGTAATTTTGTTTTGTGAGGAAGAATACAAATCATTTTTTGAGAAATATGTGCACTTTCTCTCCTTCTCCATTTTTCTTTTTGGTATTAGAGCCCCTATGGGTCTAAATCCCTTAAGAGAGGGTCCAGGAAGGTGGAAGAGCTCCGAGGTTTTATTTTTTGTATATAAATATGATAGAGTGTGGGGGTGTTTAGTTTCCATCTATGTGAAGTTGGAGTTTTTTTTATGGTTTATTTCTCTTTCGTGTTGTGTGTTTGGTTTGAATAATTGATCAGGTTGTAGATAGTGGATGTGTGTGCAGTGTTATCAAGTTTTCTCCATTGGAATGCTATTTTTAACTATGCTTTGTTTGCAATATGTAGAATGATATCCTCTACGTTGAAGCTGCATCACCTGCGTGTTGTGTTAAAATTTTATGTTCAGTGAATACAGAGCCTTCAAGTTGAATCCATGCTTAGGGGTGGTGTTTTGGAGGGTCGGATTTCTTGTGTTGTGCGTACATGGATAAAGGAAGAAATATTCATCCCATGCTCAGAGTCTTCAGAAAGTCCATAAACATATTGAATTCTGCACTAGTGACATTTGTAACCACATAGGCTATTTTTTGAGTTTGGAGTCTTGTAAGAAATTTGATGGAATGTAAACAATAGACACTCAACATATGTGAAGTTTAGATCATCTCCAATCTTATGCTCTAGCATGTATTCCTTTAGAAGTTGAAGAATATATATGGAAGAATATGACGTGCATCCTAAGGTGTTGTATAAAGTGAAAAATCTCTATCAGAACATGTACAAGAGCTTATAGAAATTTTTGAAGGATTTTAGTTACAGAGTATTCTTAGACATGATATTAGAAAATGAGCTTGGGCTTCGTTCTATGATGTCGGGTGAAGATAGAAATGAATGTGATGTGACTTCTACCAAGGAAATATGTGTTGAGGAGTTTGAAATTCTCCATGGAGACATATGTGGCTTTCTAGACACAACTGATTTCTTGAAGAGTTTGGAAATTTTGGACATTGAATTCAATTCAAAAGATATAGCAGAGAGGTGTCGAGTTCGCGAGCATGTGGCTACGACTAGCTTATTTAATTGGGAGGATGTGACAGATGTCAACACCCTCATATTTTGGTTGAATTTTCCTTCGGGGTAGTCCATGGAGTATGAAATTTATAAGGCCACCAACACCCTACGGAATGTTACATTAATAGTGTGATCACAATATTAAATTCATTAAATTCATAATTACATTTATATTGTTGGGTACTCCCTAACCAATTATAAATGTATTCTAAATAATATTCCTAACTGTATAGAAATATCGTAGGAGAAATCTTGTAGGATTAAAACATTTCCCCCCTTCATTCGAAGGGAAATCTAACATACCAAGTAAAGATCTATTTTTTTCTAACTTTTCGTGCCCTAATTCTTTAGTAAAAATATCTGCAATTTGTTCTGAAGTTGGAAAATGTGTCAGATGAATTGTTTGAACCTCTATATGATGTCAAATCAAATGATACTTGGTGTTAATATGTTTGGCTCGATCCTGAAACTTTTGATTCATGGCCAACTGAATTGCAAAAGAGTTGTCAACAAATAAAGGGGCTAAAGCTTTTTGTTTCTCCCGCAAATCTTCGAGTATTTTCCAAATCCAAATGATTTCCTTTGTGGCTCGAGCTGCTGCAACATATTTAGCAGGAACTGGTTGCTTGTGTAATCTCCACCTAATGGTCGTTGATCCAAGATTCCTCAAATAACTAGAAGTTGAGACTCCATTTTCTTTATCTCCATCAAAATATGAATTTGAATAACCCGCAAGATGGAAGTATAAAACTTTGGAATGTTTGATGTTGTAAGTTTGAGTTCCTTTTAAATATTTCAAAACTCATTTTTCTGCTACCCAATGCCCCTCACAAGGATGATGCATAAACTTGGAAAGTATTATGATAAAAAAAGTTATATCGGGACGAGTAATAGACAAATAAATCAAACTTCCAACAAGTTGCTTGTACTTTGTTGGATCTTTAAACGATTTTCCTTCTTCAGAAGTGAGTTTCAAATTCTGATCCATTGGCATAGAAACGGGATTACAATCCGTCATACTATATTTGTTCAATAACTTACCAACATATTTATTCTGAGAGATGAAAATATGTTGTGGTTTTTTATCAACTTTAATTCCAAGATAATAATGAAGTAAACCTAAATCTGTCATATCAAAAATCTTTTTCAATTCCTTCTTAATAGATGATATATATTCATCATTGTTTCTTGTGATCATCAAATAATCAACATATACAACTAGATATACAATTGATATTCCAACTTTCTTAACGAAAAGAGTTACATCATCGAGGTCAAAATTTTTATAGTTTAACTTAAGAAGATGTTCAGTTAGCTTCTCGTGCCATGATCATGGTGCTTGTTTCAAGCCATACAAAGACTTCATTATTTTGCAAACCTTTTTTTCTTTCCCTTTAATGGAAAAACCTTTTGGCTTAAACATGTAAACATCTTCTTTCAAAAATCCATTTAAAAAAACAGTTTTTACATCCATATGATGAATTTTCCATTCTTTCTAAGCTCCAATAACAAACAAAGATCTAATAGTGCCCCATTTAACTATAGGAGGAAATATCTATGTATAGTCGATACCCTCTTTCTGTGCATATCCATTTTCTACAAGTCTTTCTTTGTGCTTGTCAAGCGAACCATCAGAATTATACTTAGTTTTATAAATCCATTTGAAACCAATAGTTTTGATGCTAGAAGGAGGATCCACCAGCCTCCAAGCGCCATTTTTATGAGAGCATCACATTCCTTTTTCATTGGATATTTCCATTGATCATAACTAGCGGCTTCTTCAAATCAAGTAGGTTCATAATCCACAGAAAAATTAAATTCACAATGAGAATAGTTACCTAGGAAATTCCAACCTTAAACTCATCATATTTCTTTGGAAATGTTCGAATACGAGTTGAATTTCACAAAGGTTTTGTATGAAGTTGCTCCTCTTCTTCATTTGTTGTAGGAAGTTTCTCATATTCTTCATATGTATCAGTTCTTGCCATTTTTGTCCTTGTTTCTGTATAAACACTTGCATCAACCAATTTCTCATTAGTAATGGAATTATCATCGATTTCTCATCATTGAGAGAAGGAAACTCCATAGAAAATATAATATCAGAATCCCCCCTTTAGGATGGGGAAGTATATTATCTAATTCATAATAAAAAAATTAAGGCACAAAATTTTCTATCTGATTAAGTTGTCTATCATACAATTGGCATGCCTTAGAAGTCATGGAATACCCTAAAAATATACATTTTATTCTTCGTTCACTCAACTTATTCCTTTGATTTTTAGGAATAAAATCATAACATTGAGAATGGAAAATTTGGAAATTTTAACTACAGGAAGACGATTATACTACATTTCATATGGAGTTATGCTGTTAATGATAGAGGAAGGGCACCAATTTCTATTTCATGCTGCACATAACACTAATTCCTCCCAAAACAACATTTTTACATTCTTAAAAAAAACCATTGACCTTACCATATTAAGAAATTTTTTGTTCATTCGTTCAACAACACCATTTTGCTGTGGAATATATAGTATTGTGGTCTGGTGTTTGATTCCATTCTCTTACAAATAGGTTTCAAAAACATGTGAAGTATAGTCTCCTCCATTATCAGTTCTTGTAGTACCAATAGTAAGTTGTGCTTCATTTGTTATCAAGAGATGAAATTTCTTAAATATATCAAAAAATTGTGATTTTTTTTTAAGCAGATAAACCCAACACATCCTCGAATAATCATCAATAAAATTCAATATCTATTTATTTCCATTTGCAGTTGGTACAAGAATAGGTCCACATAAATTAGAGTGTATGAGGCTTAATTTCCTTGTAGATCTAGAATTAGAATTCAGAAAAGATTGTTTGTGATGTTTTCCCAATATACAAGCATTACATGGGGTCAGTTTTTTGGGAATTGTTGGAAGTCCTTTAATCCATTGTTGTTTCATAATTATAGTACTTTCATAATTAATATGACCGAAGCGTGCATGCCACAATAAAGAAGATGACAAAGTATCATTTTTCTTAACCAAATAATTTGTGTTGAATGTAATAAACAACATACCATTCAACTTCAACAATTTATCTTCTTCCACACTAGTCATTATAGTTTTATTGCCAGCTGCTCTTCTAATTTCTACTTTACCATCAAATATGTGAATGGAATGACCCTGTTGTCTTATTTTTGTAAGAGATAACGAATTCCTTTGGAACTATGGAATGTAAAGAACATCATTCGAAGTATAATATGAAAATCCAAGAATTTTTAACTGAATTGAAGCAATCCCTGATGGTTTTATTTTGGGCTTATCAACAAAATACAAAACTCTGTCAATATTATCACTGAATTGATAAAAAAAATATCTTCTAAAGTTCATATGACAAGTGACACATGTGTCTAAAAACTATCATACCATGAAGAAAAAAGGTATTGAAAATATCTTCCATGTGAAATTACAATGAGCAACAAAATAATGTTCATTCTAAGAAGACTGTCCTTTCTCTCAAATTATATGATCTCTCTTTTAAATCATTTTTTATCTTCTTTCATTAATCTTATCCTATGGAATTATACAATTTGTAGCAGTATGTCCAATTTTATCACATCTAAAATATTTTACAGCTAGTTTATCAGAAAAATTTCTTTGTTTTCATTTTGTTGTCTTTCTCCTTGAATATTTCTGCCCCCTGCCTCTATAATTCTTCCTACCTCGACCTCTATTACCCTTAGTATTTCTAACATATTATTCTGGAGGTTTTTGGTATTTTTGAGCGAGATATAGTGTTTCAGTATTAGAATTATGTGTTGTTTCTTTCTTGCCAAAAATCTTTTCTCTTTATGCAATTTTCCCTACTAATTTGTCAAAATCTAAATCTCTTAATTTCCCACTAGCTTGGAGATATTCCAAGTAGTGTGAATAACTAGGGTAAAGAGATTTTATAAAGGAAGTAAGTTACAAATCAACTTTAACTCTAGTATATTTAATTTCATGATTGATGGCTTTAATTTCAGAGACAAGTTTTAGGGGATCATTATGGCTCATTTCCAGATTAAATAACTTCAACAATAGCTAAATTATCTCCAATTCAAAATGTGAATCATAAATCTCTTTTAGTTTTTTTATGGAATCATACGTTGTTTTACTCTGAGAAATGTATCTTCTTACCTATTCTGAGACTGAAGTGGAGATTAAGGCATAGGCCTTCTTATCCTTACTTTTCTAGATTGCTAGTTGTTTCTGCTCATCAAGCTGTTCTGGTGCATTCCCTCCTTCTCCTTCATAGACTCCATCCCATAAATAATTAAAAATAAGAGTATTTTTCACCTTCTTAAACCATTCCTAGTAATTTTCTTTTCTACAAAGGACAATCCCAATTAAAGACACCAAGGAGTTGATATTTTTTAGATAATATTGCAAAAAAAAAAAATTTAAACAACCAACAAAAAATTTGTTTAAAAAAAAGTTATGATTCAGTAATGATTTTGTTTCATAAAAAAAAAAACACAGATTTTCCTTAAACAAAAAACCTTTTTTTAACTTACAGGGCAGTGGAAATTTTCTCACCAAAAAAATCTTATTGGCATGGGGTTCAATGCTCCTGCTAGCAAAGGGTTCAATGATGGCCCCAAAAAAAAACAATGTTGGATTTTCCCTCTCTCCTCAACTAACACAATACATTATGTCTCAGACTGTGTATGTCCCCTCCAGAGTTCACCACAAGAACTTAACGCAATAATTGATTCTTATCAGAAGCCATTTGTGCCAAACTTTAGCGAGATATATAAAACTAATGGTTTATGTCCATCTTGTAGTCTTCAATTTTTTATTCAATTTACACCTTTCAACATTCCAAATAATACACCGTAGTCTGAATCAGCAAGAATACCAAAATACTTGTGCATGTGCAACAAAATAGGAGTCTGCATCTTTTCTAGATTCTAACGCAAATCCACAGTACTGTAAAATTTTCCAGGGGATCAAACCGCTGACAGTTCAAACTGTTCAGTATCGCCAGATCTATGATCCGCTCCATAATGTGATACTGCTAGGATAATGGTTTCCAAAACCATAGACGATTTCCATTGTTGTCATGCCTCTTCTCCTGGTTGTAACAAGTAGGTGAGCCTCTAGTATTGTGGAAGCAAGGGCATTTCAATCCTCCCGGATCAAATGCTAGTTAAAAATGATTCAAACCACAAATTTTCAAATGCGGTTGATGCCTCCAAGCCAAGCTATGATGCCATTGTTACATTAAAATGGTGTGACCACGATATTAAATTCATTAAAACTAGAATTACATTTATAGTGTTGTGTACTCCCTAACTGATAACTCCCTGACCGATTATAATTGTATTCTAACTAATATTCCTAATTGTCTAGAAATCCCGTAGGATTACAACACAGAGATTTGTCAAGGTTGGTTCTCTCTAACCAGAAAAATCAATCCAAGATGTTGTTTTACGATGAGAAAAAAAAGGTTTGTGTATTGTCACAATTGTCAAAGTTGGTATGATGTCTTATGCAATTACCATATCGAATTAGCCTTGCACGAGGCACTTTTTGGTCCTCCACATCCTGTTGCAGAGAATGTGCTTCAATTCTCTCTCTGTGCTGCTACTTAAAAATTTAAAAGGAAGTTTGTTTCAAGAATTTTATTGTCATGGTATTTGTTAATTTCTTTATAGTAAAAGGTGCAGAACCAATTGATGAATAGAAGAATATAATTAAATTAGTGGTAATTGAAGTTCTTTGGTGCCGAGAGAACGTATGGCTAATTTCATTGTGTAAATATTTTATATACTGATGGATATTGCTATGTTTTGGGCTTCAGCTACATGCTATGTTATGATATCTTTGTATGTAGAAAGGTCAGTTGCGTAATTGACTATTGAATATGCCCAGAAATTAGACAACTTACCTATATAACTATAAAAAAAAAGTGTAGTTAGTTGCAGTTTGATAGATGAGAGATTTTCCATAGGGTGGTACATTATCGAGATTTTCCTTCGAAATATTCATCAAAGATAGTCAAAGGCAGTTTGTGATGGTGAAAAGAGCATTGTCCAAGAGAATTTAGAGTGAATTTTGGACTTCAAAGACTTTGAAGTTTGTACCACAACACCTACTTTTGTGAATTATGGACTTACCAGAAAAATTGTGTGCGATGACGCTATGGATATAGAGGAATATATAGTTGCACGCACCAAGTCTGCTAGTGATTCTAGCAATTCACATACATCAATGGTTAATGAATGTATTTAAGAGTATCCAGTCTAAAACAATGTTCACCAAAAATGTTTTCCATGCTATATATATATATATATATATATATATGTATGTATGTATGTATGTATGTATGTATGTATGTACGTATACATATACATATACATATATATATATATATATATAACTTTCGATTTCATAATTCTAAGAAGCTATTAAATTATTACTCTCAAAGTATGGAGTATTCAAATCATCTTAACTGATGTGATGAAAATTATTTTCGCAAGTGCCCCATATAATGAATGTTGTCCATTAAATCATTATTCACTATCATGTCGCGCCTTCACCATAAATTTTGGATTCTATTTTTATTAAGCCTTTATTTTTGTCTCTCTTTTTGTTTTTGTTTTTGTTTTTAATAAGAAATTATGTTAGATCTAAGAATTTTGTGATTTCTAATGTAAATAAATGTGTTTTTGGATTAATCACATCATTAGGATTTGGTCGATGTTTCTAACCAACTAATATGGTTCATCCGTTAAGTTGAAGAAGTTAATGGATCCTCATGAATAAATAGTATCGATGCATCATTTCCCAGAGATACCAAATCCTAATGATGTGATTAATTATAAAAACATTTATCTAAAAAAATATGCTTTTACCATCTTTTGATTGGCACTAAATATAGTAATTATTTAATTTTTTTACTATTTTTTGAATGACATTAGGTATGACCTTCGTAATTATTTTGCTTTTTTATCATCTTTTGATTGGCATTGGGTATGGTAAATATTTAATGTTGTATCATGTTTTTAATGGCCTTATCTATGGTAAATAGTTATTTTTTTCACTTTTTTTATTGGCACTAGGTATGACACATATTTAATATATTTAATTTTTTTATTTTTTTTATTGGCACTAGGATAAATAATTATTTTTTTACCATCTTTTGATTGACACGGGATATAGTAAATATTTAATCACCATCCACTAGGATTGAAAATCGGAGAAACAAATTAAAAATTATCAATTTACTTCAGAATGGGAAGGTGTATCTAATTCTTGTCAACTTGCGCTACACTATAGGTATGTTATTTTTGTTTTAGTTCATATATATTCGTGTCAACTTGAGATGCGTATAGGTATGTTCTTTTTGTTTTACTTCATGTATATTTATCTCAATTCAGTATTTGTATGTCATTTTCAGTGTAGTTTATGCATTTACATTTCCTCTTTATGATTTGTTTGTCATGTTCTGGGGACAAAAAGAGGCTTTGCCAATGTGTTTTTTTTTAGGTCAATGCAAAGTATTCACTATGCATCATGCATCTTGTGTTTTTATCTAGTATTTGCATAGATAGTTGTAAAGAGAAAGAGGGTTCACTATTTTATTTGGCACGTGTTATTTTTGTATAACTATGGGATTATATGTTGTTGTTGTTTTTATGGTTATTTTCTTTTAATTTTATATTTTTAAGTTTATCTCTTGATTCTGATTGATTTCATTGATACATTTTTGGCTTGGATTTTCCCAGCAACAAAATGGGGTGTAGTTGTTTGGAATCATTAGTGGTTCTTTGATTTTTTATGTGTTTTTGGCATCATTATTATAGTTACTAGTTTAGATTTCTGTTGCTCTATTTTTTATAATGTTTTGTCTAGGATTTATATGTTATTACTTTTTATTTTTATTAGTCAAGTTGATGTGCTTTAGCAGCTTGTTTATTTTGAATTGTGATGGGGCTTGGTTGTATTGGAATCTCCACTAAATTTCACAAGGATATTAGTTTGGAGCTTTAGAATTATCATCCCTTATGTGTATTTATATACATACGATCCATATTTATGAAAGGAACGAAATGAAATACATGTTGATAAGAAAAAAAACAAAGATACAATAAAAATTGAATTCGATTAATAAATGGAATGCACCAAAACTATAAAATATGGAATGAAACAAACTCATTTAATTAGTGGTAGCTTATATGTAAGAAAATATGCGATGACTACATGCATTAGCTAGAGTGCATTACATTGAGGCCAAAGAGCCCTTTTCAACATAAAGAAATAGTTAAGAAACTCTAAAAATACAAAAACACAACCCTAGGAGATGAAACACCAAAGGATTTATGGGCCTCGATGGCGTTAGTTGGTACATCAACTTCCTAGGGTCATAGATTTTGCATGCAATATCTGCTTTTCATGCTCAACAACCTGTTGGAAAGGTCTAGCTAAGAAGTACACATTCAAATTGGGCCCATAATAGAGTGTGTGATTATCACCTAGGCTTCTCCACATCAAAAAAATGTCCTTAAGGGCTTCAAAACAACCTCATAAATTCAAGACCCATAAAATGTAGAAAAAAACCTAGATGGACAATTGTGCTTTGACCTAGAGGAATATGTGGGTGGTTATTGAAATCCACCTAGATCAGTCTTATATCTTGCAGTATACCTAAGGGGGATAATATGGGGTACAAAGAGAGGTACTCAAGGGAATAATATGATTTAGTAGTGTAAGAATGATAAATAAATGGTCCATATTTAATAAATAAAGTGGTTAACCCACATTATGAAAGGGACCACAAGTAGCTAGGGAATAATGTGATAAGCCCATTATATTGGATGTATGGTATTGAGAGACCCATGGTAATTACCCATGGTATTGTATGTATGAAGCCTATCTAAAGGCTAGAAATTCTCCATTGAAACATGTCAAGGATTATTGTATTGATAAGCATATGGCTTGCAGAGTGATATCCTTCCTTAAGGAGTGAATGTATGGTATTACCATATCTCAAGGGTTTTGATATTAATGAAAATCTAAAATTTATCTTCTATTGTGTTATTTATTGGGCATATTTTCCATTATTATATATTTTCAGGTCATTTCAATTACATATCCTTAACAAGAAATGGTCTCCATACAGTGAGGGGCCCCAACAAATGGGGAAACGTTTTTTGAACTTGGCCTTGTATGAGCCACTTACCTTCGTGCGAGAGCTACCCTACTTTGACAACCTAATTGTTAGAAACACATATGGAGTGCACAAAATATATCAAAGATAATCATTGTATACCTCTATTATTCATAATGATACATATTTATAATACATTGGAGTGACCCTTGGATTCATATTCCAAGGTCTCTTGGACTCCCCTCGATTGTTCAACTCCCACACCTTAACCCTTAGCATATTAGGTGTCCAAAATTCCCCCCCTTACTCCGAATGGCTATGTATGAGTCCAAGAAGAGAGTTATAATAAAAAACATGCAAAATATGCATGACATCACTAGGCTAAATGTGCTCTCTGAAATGTTCGCATAAGGAGGTGGTTTAAGGATTACCACCAAGACTAGAATGCTTAGGGTAGTTCCTGAAACTCTTCCAAATCTGTAAAGAAGGTGAAGTCTTCTGCTAGAGGAAGTGCTCCTAATTATTTGAAGAGGGATACCTTCAACCTAGAAAAGGGAGGTCTGAAACACATATAAAAAGTGAGAACCTCACCGTGAAAGGGAGGTCTCAACCTGTGTTGGTTTAAGGATGACCACCAACTTTGGAATGCTTAATGTAATTCATGGAGCTCTTCCAAAATTGGAAAGGAGCTAAATTCTTCTACTAGAGGATGTTTCCTCAAGTTATTTGAAGAGGGAGAAGCTCAACCTCACATAGATATTTTAGGGCTGACCACCACCAAAGGCATGCTCATCGGCATCTCTTTCTCGTTGGGTGCTAGAGTTGTAGTTCAGGAAACTCCTTCAACACTTAATTTTCAACCCAGTGCTACGTAATATTAGAGGAATAACACAGGAAATGCCAAAAAATAGTATGAACCACCACTAAATCTGTTCCTATCTTCCCTAATTACATTTGTAAAATCAAAATAATACCAAGAGAATTCTGCTGCTGGAAATGAAAAAAGAAAGTAGTTCACAAAATAACTCAATGAAAGGAACTTTCAATCAGCATAAACAATCTTGATTAATGAAAAACATATATTTGAGACTAAGTTCAATGCATTCATAAGACAAGGAAGTAATAAAAATTTTAAGTGCATTTGTCTTTGTTACAAGTTTTCCTTCCTGGTATGAATCATCGTTCCTACACCAAAACATCATTCCTACAGTGGAACATTGTTCCTATACTAAAATGATGTTCCTACATTGGAAGTATGTTATGTTCCTGCACTAAGTATTTTTTCCTTCATACAAGAATTCTGGATTCATGTAGTAGAGTACTTTGTTCATGTACCAGGATATTGGTTCATGTACCAAAACAGAGATTCGTGCACCAAAAAATTAGTATTCTTGTACTCAACTTCCAAACCACTTTCATAAAATGTAAAGTGTGCTAAGTAAAAAGTAATTGCAAGGAAAACCAGAGCAGAGGAAATAACTGCGCATAACCAAAATACTCATCTAATCATTCATTCAGAAGTAATAAGTACCTCGAAAATCAAAGGAAAACCTCTGCTACAAAAAGAAACTTCTTCGTGTGAAAAATGATCATATAATATAAATATGAGGCATGCCTTCTTTCCAAGATGATTGTTGTCAAATGAACCAGATATGCACTCTTATAACATGGAGGTTTCAGTTTAGAGTTCCCTTTACTAAATTCCAGTCTTAAACCAGGTTACTTCCATAGGGAGATACGCACAAGTACATATCTTTTACAATGCGAACAATGTTTCATTAACGATAAGGGAGATGTAAAGAGATCAACCTTAGGTTACACCTTTATGCTAAAATTATTGTAACTTATACTTAGAAGCAAAACATGATTTTCATAAGGAAAAAAAATTAACTTGTAGTAAATAAATTAACTTGCAGAAGTAAACTGAAGCAACCATCACTTGCAGAATTAAAACGCACTAGTGCAAGTAAGCTAAAACACACCCTTTGTAGAAGAAAAAATAATACACAACGCATCAAAGGAAATGTGTCTTATCATAACATTAAATAAGTGAACACAACCACACCTGCACAAGGCCTCAGATTCTAATCACACACGATTTACGAAGAAGATAGAACCTGTTAACAAAATAGAAGAACAAAATATATCTTTCTCAAACCCTGCATAAGAAAATAGATCTAACACACCTTACTAAAGAGCGAGAATGAGATGGGTTAGCTGGGACATATCCACCATATCGTTTCCTTGTTACAAGATCTGGAAAATAAAATGCTCAAATAATGCATCACATAAAACATTAGAACATGAAATGAATAACTGGAATAACCCTTAATAACGAATATCATGAAATGAGTGTAGGAATAAGTATTAGGATTTAAAAGACGTATAGGAATAATTAGGTTCTAAGGGTAAAACAGAATGTTTTGGTGATTTTTGGGGTAAAATGGAGTTTAAAAATAGGACAATTCTGATGACCAACATCCTCCCATCCCTATCTCGTTGTGTGTCCTCACACAACCTTACCTTCTGCAAAAAAAACAGCATGGAGGGCTCCCTTTAATCCTGTATTCGAATATTAATGTCTGACTTCATTGTCTTAGAATTCTTATTGTGAGCCTTCCTAAGTTGTTTTGCCACTTTCCTAAGGTAACAATAGCATTTAGATGCTCGAAATTTCTGCACCTTTTCCTGTCGCTTCCTTTCTTGCACCTACTCCGTCAATTCATCATTTCTACTCTGCATCACTGTATTTTGTTCCTTCACAACCTGATTCAACACTTCAAGTTCATAGATTCATTGTTTCAGTTCTCCTACCTATTTGTGAATATAAAAAGCAAGTTCTTCCTTATTGAATTCCTCTTGTGTCAAAATCCTTTCAGCAATTGACTCATGACAAGTGCTAGTGTCATCAAGGGAAATATCACATTTCATTTCAAAACTCTAAGGAACCATATCCTCAGCCTGATCCAATGTCGGTTCCTTCCATGTACTTGCATCATGTATCTTCAATGTCCTCCTTTTCTTCATTTTTTCAATTAAAATTAACAGAGGACTGCTATCTTCCTCTTCTACATAACATGCTCTAAACACTGAATGGAATGTGTCATCTGAAAGGAGAGAAGGGTTATCCTCAATTGGTGAATTAGACTGTGAGTCATTAATATCTATCAGAGAGGTTGATACAGTATGGCTTCCTTTTGAGGAAGCACACATTTTTCTTGACAGAGCTCCCGATTAGTCTCTTTGAAGGGCCTAAGGTTTCAATTATATGTTTCTGCTTTTTCTCCAGCACCGACTTCTTAGACGAGGTTTTCTTCACCTTAGTCTTCGAGACCTCACAAGTCTTCAGGGTTGATAGTTTCTTCTTTCGTTCAGGTCTCCCCTTAGTAGTTTTTCCATTTCCTCTTGATTTCTTCATTGTACTCTCCTTTTGAAATAATTTTAGGAACCCTTCCCAAGTCATATTCTTCCCTTCTAACTCTTTCTTAATCAAAATTCCAATCAAACCATAGTGGCATAGCTTGAACCCAATTTGACTTTCTTGATTTTTTTGAACACTTTTAGACATCTTCTCTAAATTTTTCAACAAAAAATAGGGGAAGTTGATCAGCGTACCCGATTCGAAATGAAGTAGAAAACTAATGTGGTATAGGAAGGTTAATCAATACCTCCCCTCACAGGTGAGTAATTTCTGCAGGATGTACAATATATGCTTCCATTTTTCTACCATCGCATTCCTCTCTAACCCGATCTTCAATTCCACCTTTTGATTCTTGTTGACCAAAAATCGGTGCAGAACTCCTTTCTTAAGCTCTCCCTTTTAAAACCATTTCTCTCATGTATCTTCCAACCTTGTAGCTTGTGAAATTGACTACTTGGTCACCTCGAATTCGAAGGACCCAACTGTAGCTATGCTCCCATCCAAAGTGCTAGAAAATTTGAGTACAACAGTCAAATCATAACCATCAAATTTAAATAGGAATGGGAGAAATCATGATTCCTGTAGCAAAGATAAATTGTCCTTCTATTCAAACATCTGCTCCAGCTCGTTGACAGAATAGGGCTCTATCGTAATGGGTGCCATAACTGCTCAAGACTACACTAGTTTATTGCAACTCTGAGAGGAGTATTCAACAAGAAATTCCAAACTATGTCTGAGGGAATTTGCAATTATCGAATTAACTAAAATCTCCTATATCAATGATCTCAATGGTCATGCCTCCAACATGAAAAATTCAATATTAGAAAAGCGGCAATACGAGCACGATCCTAATTCACACGAGGAAATGATGCTTGGTAAAGGCGACAGTCATGAGAAGGTTTTGTTATCAAAACAACACAAGGTATGTTGAAGATTGCAACAAGAAATAGTGAAGGAGGCATCCTGAAACATCTTTCCTAATCCTAGTTGGAAAGTGATCACCAAAACTAGGTGGGGGCCACACAGGTGATTTTTGTCGCAAAGTCTATTTTTAGACTATGTCTATTTTTAGACATATGGATCATGTTCTATGAGTTGCAGGATGCTATTTATGGATGATTGGTCATGTTGGTAAAAATAGATGGACCTCTATTTTTATACATTGGGCGGAATCTATTTTTAGACTGCCAGGCTAAAAATAGAACAGTCAAATATTATTAACCCTTAATAATATCTAGACTACAAACATTATCTTATCCTCTTGGAGCACTTCAGTTTGATGCTTGGATGTGGCACATGCAGCTGACAGAAGGAAATATGCTTTTCCTAAGGGTTAGTTGAGCTATTGCATGGTTGACTTCAGTTAGAACTCATGTGGCAGAGTTTGGTGGAGTTTATGAGACAGTTGATGGAGTTGTGTTCAGTTTAACTTAGTTAAACTAGTTGTATTTAGTCTAACTGATAAATACACTAGTGATGAGTGGTGTGAATTAATTATTGATTAATTCACTAATTATTAACTCATAAATAAACTAAAGAATACATCAGTTAACTGCAATGCATGGACAGTTCAGTGGAGACCAGTGTTAGAGGTGGGTGAAAGGGTGAGTGTGACTATCAGTTGTGACTATAGCTGTGCATGATATTTGCACACACATTGATTGAGATTGCCAATGAGGATTGCGCAGTACAATTCAAGGGGATTCGAACTTGGATCTCATTCATTCTCATCTTGGATTGCGCAGTAGAGGCAGGAAAACAGTGGAGGAGATTTGAACCTGTGACTTGTTCAGATCTGAGCTAGTTTGTGTGTAACAATTGGAGATAGTGCTGAGAGCTTGTGAGGAGTTTGTGCTATGTATTGTTACATGTTCTCTATCATTATAATATACAGATAGTTGGGGGTTTTCAGCTGTATGATTTCCCCATTACATACTGTGTTATATATGTGCTTGATTATGTTTTAATGTGCGCATGCGACTGCTTCTATTTCTGCATGTTGATGATCAATTGTAGAAGAGGTTATGTATTATGCATGAAGCTTAAATAGTGTGTAATCAGGATAATCTCGGTGAATAATTCAGCTATTATTCAAATTTCTACAAGGTATCATATAGGTCGATCATTAATTGCTGACAAGGCTCAGGGGTAAACGTTGGATTATGAAAATATTTTTCACATATCCTCAATCAAATAATGATTTCACATAGGGCACATACAATACTTAGATCAAGTTTAATATTTAATACTTAAATTCTTCTGTACTTTAAAAATCTATTTCCTAATTAGTAATGATAAACAAAGTTTAATAGAATGTAGAAAAAAATCATTGCATGTTATAATTCAAAATAATGCATTCATTTATTCTTGAAATAAGATTCCTGCACTGAACGGAATTAGTTCCTCCCTATTATTGGACCATCTTCTTGTTCTAAGCATGCATTCTTGTACTACAATGTGCATTCTTGTATTAAGGATTTTGATGATTCTTACACTGAGATACACATTCTTGTACTAAGGAATACCACTGCTCCTACACTGAAATACATGTTCTTGGACTCAAGAGTGCACAACGACACTTATTCCTGCACGAAGGAATTCTGAGATTCTTGCACTAAAATACACATTCCTGTATTGAGGAACATTTTTGTTCCTGCACTCAAAAGTGTTGCGGCATATCTGAAGAAATAAGTTTCTAATAAAAATATAATATGTAGGCTGAGTTTGAAAAAATTATAGAGTTTTAAAGGAGTTTTATTTGCCAGTTCTTGCTATTATCATGCTCTTTCTGATCTGATCCATGAATTCTATCAGATCCTGCAATCCAGTTTATGAGGAAAGAAAGAAGCGGAATAGGGGTGAATTTTCAGAATGGGAAGGAAATCATTAGGGAATTCAAGAGTGAGACCAATCCAAGAGGGACATAATAAAAAGGGACAGGGAAAAAAATTTCAAGGGAAAAAAGAGGGAAAAGCAAAATCGAATATGGATAATTTACTTTGAATAAAGGGTTGGTCAATATCACTAGGACAGAAAATAAGAATTATAGAGGGATTTTTAACGAAAAATGAATAATAAGAAAGGCTGAGTTTCACCTCAAAATATGCCTGAATAGTGTTGAACCAAAAATAACTGCAACATGAACTAAGTGTTGCTTGCATAAATATTTCCATGTCAGTTGTCTCGAACTTGGCTGAGGGCTTTGTTCCTGCACTCGAAAACCTACTTCTTCTCGGTGACAATTAGCATATATAAAGATCAAGCAACATTCCCATTTTATTAAATATTGATCCTCCTTCCAGCATGCTGGTTTTCAAGCTGATTCTTGTGTAATCATGTTAGTAAACTTATTTTCATAACCACATGCAAAATATTTTTTTTCTTTTTAATTTTTGTCACTTTTTTGGATTTTATTTTTCTTTTATTTTATTTCTGGAAACGGAAGAATGATATTTTTAATAGGTTGGCACAACTACCTACCATCTTTAATTTAGACTGTTGTTGTACTTTCTACATGAACTCTAACTTTGTGAGAGGCTAAAAATATACTTTAATTCTATGCCCGTTCACAAGGAATACTAATTCTCACCCATCAATAGTTTTTATTTCTACTACCCCATTTTCAAATACTTTAATCACTTCATAAGGTCCCATCGAGTGTGTATGGAATTTTCCTTTAAAATTTAAAAATATAGAGTCATAAAGGAGTACGCAATCACTAGGTTGTAACTGCTTCTATTTTATCAACTTGTTATGCCATTTTCTACATTTTTGTTGCACTAACACATTATGTTAAACAAAATCCCTTCTAAATTCATCCAACTCATTTAACTACAATAGATGCTGCTATTGTGCTTCTGAGAGATTCAATCCCACTTGCAATATAATCCAGAAGGTCCTTATTTGGAACTTGATCGGCAAAAGGACTTGTTTCCTGTATACCATCTCATATGGTGTATACCTCGTGTTGTTCCTCCAAGTGGTTTGATAAGCCCATAAGGCTTCAGGAAACCTACTGGACCAATCCTTTCTATGTAGATTTATTGTTTTGGTGAGGGTGGATTCGATCACTTTGTTTGTAGATTTCGCTTGGCCATTTGCTTGTGGGTGATACGGCATAGAATTCTTGTGCCAAATTTTGTATTGATCCATAACACCCTGAACCAAATTAGAGACAAACTGTGGTCCATTATCAGTAACAATCTCTCTAGGAACACCAAATCTAGTAAAAAATTCATTAAACAAAAATTCAACAACGAATTTTTCGTAGTGAAAGAAGCAACTTTAGCCTCTACCCATTTTGTAACAAAATATGTACAAACCAAGATATGATTTTTATTTAAAGATGATGGATTTATTGTTCCTACAAAATCAATAGCCCATATTTCAAAAGGCTTAATCATAACTTGAGGACATAAAGGGATTTCATTGTCTTGGAAAGGTTGGCCATTCGCTCACAGCTATCACACTGGTTGACATATTGTTTGGCATCCTTAAATAAGATAGGCCAAAAATAGCCATCTCGCAAGATATTGTAGTCAGTTCTCTTGTCAGTGAAATGATCCACACTAGGTTCATCATGGGTATATTTCATAATTTCAAACACTTTTTCCTCTCTTGCACGTCCACGAATGATAAGATCTAGCATAGTGTAAAAGAGGTCCCCCTAGATCTAGGAGTATGAATCATTTTTTGGATAATATTCCGCTTTTCACAAGTAGATAAGTGAGATGGTGTCTTTCCCATGACTAAATAATTGGCTATGTCAACAAACCATGGGGAATTTTTTGACACAGCAAAAATATTTTCGTCGGAGAAATCATCATTTAAAGGAATTGCTTCACCGGGATTATTTAATCTAGAAAGGTAATCAGCCATAACATTAGATTTTATTGGTCTATCGATAGTAGTCACATTAAATTCCTATAATAAAAGTGACCACCTAGTCACTCTTCCGCTAGTCAATGGCTTATTCATTAAGTATTTTATAGTGGAATGGTCTGTATGTACAAATAATTCATATCCTGTAATATAGTGTCTAAATTTATTAATAGAAAAAATCACGACTAAAAACTATTTCAGTTACTGTGTAATTTAATTAAGGAGGTGACATGTTTTTACTCATGAAGTAAATAGCATAGGATTGTTGGTTTTCTTCTTGTCCTAAAGTTGTGCCAATAGAAATATTCGAGGCATGAGACAAAATATGAAATGGAAGGGACCAGTTAGACCCTCAAAGAACTGGTGCATGTACTATTTTTTCCATCAGTGCCTCAAAAGCTTGTTGGTAAGTCGTAGTCCAAGAGAAATCACTATGCTTAGATAGAAATCGAAAAGCGGGGTAGCTATCCTTGAAAAATTCTCAATGAATCTACGGTAATAGCCCACATGTCCAAGGAATCCCCTCACTTCCCTTTGCATTCTCAGTGAAGGAAAAAATACGATAACCTCTATTTTAGCTGGGTCTACCTCAATACCTTTTTTAGAGACAATATGACCAAGAACTACTCCTCCTTTTCCCATTAATTACATTTTTTATTACTCAAAGCAAAGTGAGCTTCTTGGCAATGAAAAATAACTTTTCTAAGTTTTTGAGGGCTCCTTGGAATGAATCACCAAATACCAAAAATTCATCCATGGAAATTTCCACACACTCGAGGTTAGAAAAGATAGCCAAAACTTCCCTTTGAAAGGTAGCTAGGGCATTACATAGCCCAAATGGAAGCACTCGATAGGAAAATGTCCCACATGTGCATGTGAAGTTGGTCTTATCTTGATCCATGGGTGTGATTTGTATTTGGTTGCAACTATTAAAGCCATTCAAAAATGAAAATTACTTTTTACCAACAAGGGTATCAGGCACCTAATCGATAAAATGAAGGGGAAAATAGTCCTTGACAATGGCTTTGTTCAGTTCTTTGTAGTCATTGCAAATCCTCCATCTCCCAACCTTTTTAGGGACTATCACAAATGGAGAGACTCTTTGGCTATCAGATATAGGATAAATGAAATCAATGTCTAAGATTTTTTGTAATTCCTCTTTCACAACTTCTCTTAGCATAGGGTTCATGCGCCTTTGGGGTTGTAGAAAAGTTTAAGCTCCATCCTTAATATAAATATGGTGAGTACAAGTTTCAGGAGAGAAGTCTTTCATGTCCTCATAATTCCATGCAAAGGCATCAAGATGGTTTCACAACAAACTCACAAGCTACTCTAGTTGGGATGAATCTAGGTCTGAGCTCATGTGTAAGGGTTTTCCTAGACTAATCTCAACAAGAGTGGTCTCGAGCTCGAGAGTACAGGGAGGTGCTGCTAGAGTCTATGTTGAAAAAGGTTGAGAATTGTAACTTTCTTGAAAATCCAGGCTAAAGATTTGTCAAAGTGAGTCAAAATTTGGCATTGTATCTAGATTGTTAAAAAAGTATCGTATCTCACCCTCGTGAGTTGACTCAGTGTGATGATGTATCAATGAAACATATTGAATCTCCTCATCACTATTTTAGTATAGGGGCGGAAACGTGAAGCTGGGTTACACTTTTGTGAGAATCGGGGGTCGAAAACTTTTTTCGGCAATAGTTCGGTCGAACTTATTATAAAGTTCGGACGAACTGTTGATTCTATTAAGATTGACGACACACAGATGGTGCAGGCCAACAGAATTTTTGCCGAAGATTGGAAAACCGGCAACCAAATTTCGGCTGAACTTTTACCAAAAGTTTGGCCGAACTATGAGTTCGACCGAACTTGTACTTTTAAAATAGTTCGGCCGAACTAATTCCTATAAATAAATCGCCCGCAAACTATTTTCTTTTGGCTGTTTCATTATTCCCAGCAATTTTTGTTGCTCCCTTGGCGCTGCTGTTGTTCGTGCGTTCTGGCTGCTCCATTCAGCGTTGTTGCTCCCCTCGTCGGCCGAACTAAATCAACTGGTATGTTCCACAAAAACCACCACCATGTTTACCATAATAATTAACTGAATTTATGTTGCATGGTCATCTCTCCATAGTACTCCAACCTAAGTAATTTCTCAAGCACCAAATATGTTCTAGAAAGCCATCTTAAGCTCCAGTGTTTAAGCCTTTTTTCAATTTTTTATTAACCAAACCTAATATGCAACTTTATATGAGTTAGGCTTTAACTTGAATCCCAAATATTTCAGTCTCACATCAATCTCAGCTACGGAAAAAGGAAAATTACGTTGAAAAAGTGACATATCTTTAGCCTTTAGTCCAAAAAGAGATAACGTAGATTTTACTGTGTTAATCATCATACCTGTAGCAACTTTAATCTTCGCCTGGAGATAGATTTTGCCTATGTCGACGGTTTATTCTCTGTCCCCTTGGTTCTTTGGGGACTTTCATTATGTCGCTGGACATGCCTACTATTCTCTTTAGTATGTTCCGATCCATCACCATACATGTTCATTTCATGGGAATGTTAATTGGCGCTCTGCAGTATGGATGTATTTCCTTGGACTCTGGTGTAGATGGATGTCTTGCTCCTTCATCTGCTCTGGTTTTTTTCTCTGTCATATTGTTCTCGGAACGATCTCATGATTGGCTCCGGAATTGGTTGCTGGTTATATGGTTTTGACATATGGCTTTGACTGTCATTTTGTTTTCTCTTTGGTTCGCTATAGGACTTTCCCTCTGTCGTGCCTGGATGGGCTGACTCTTTTGTTGGATCTTTCTGGGTGACCATGTTCTGTTCTCTGTGATATTTTGGTTTGTAACTTATGTTTTCCTGCGTCATGGGCCACACTGTTTTTTCTGACGACTTTTGGATGGATTTTTGCCTCTTCTTGGGTTCTTGTAGAGGGACCATGCTAGATATCCTTTCCTCTGTCATGGTATTTCCCTGTGCACAGGGTAGCTTCCATCCAGAGGACTATGAATTGTATGATGGACTATTTTTTCTCATTAATATTAAAACAACGTTTTTTTCTCTGTTGAAAAACACTTTAAAGAGAGCAAGTGCATCTTTGATGGCTGTAGCATCTCTTCTTGTACCATCATAAAATCTGAGAATGTCCTCTACAAATAGTGCTATGAGAAGCGTAGTGTATTTATATGATCATAGTGCTATGAGAAGTGTAGTGTATTTATATAATCAATTTCTTTGATTAAGCTATCATGCAATACAGAGTATATTTATACAGCGAAAGTTATTTAGAACTTTCATCTAGCCTCATTCACGTTGTGGTTTTGAACCACTATTTAAGCATTAGCACAACCCATCCCCTAGTTGCTTATTGCTAGACCACACTCCCATTGGCTAGTTTTGACCATATTTAAAGTTTAAACATCCCAACCCTGCTTCTATACCAAGAGAAAAAAAACTTAGATGCAAACTTATGCGTATCTAAAAGATTCAAAGTTGATATGAATTTATGCGTATCTGTGTATATGTGCTCTTTGCTTTAGCTGCCCTATTATTTCCTGGTATTGACAGGGCATGCATTTTACACCAGGTAGTTAAGAGTGACATTCCTTTTTTAGTTTATCTTTATTGGGTGATAGGATCCTTAGGGACTTTTTAATTTCAATTGGATAAAAACTTTGTATAAATTTTAAACTATATGTTGTCGCCCAAAAAGCAGTCGCACTTATGCAAAGTTAGTCTCCAAATGAGCCTCAACCTATGTGGTCAAATTTTTCCTCATTTTGTAAACCCCATGATTATTTTTTGGCAACAAATTTCACTCTAGTGTTAATTGAATTTTTTAAGAGGTTTATAGTTTTCTGAGATGATTGGCCTTAGGTATATTATCTTCCCATTTAAATTTTCATTTCTTTCTTTCTTTCTACACTCATTCTACTTATGCCACCTATTTACTTGCATATTTTTAATGTTTTAATTGCATATATGGAAATTTTTGTCCCATATATGAAGTAGATTATAATAAATTTATGAAAGCTAAACTGAGATATAACATTCTAATGCTTGAATATAAAGTTTAATTGTTGTTTTAATGCACTTGAGGGCAGTAGTTTCTGAGATTTAATTTAAACGAATTTTTCCTTGTTGAATTTTGTTTAAAGTTTAAAATCAGCAAAAAAGAAAAGGATTTTTCTTTGGGGAATTGTTTAAAGTTTAAAATTGGTGAAATCTGTTTAAATTTTAAAATTTAGTAGATTTTATCAAAATTTAGTAGAGATTTATAATAATCATAAATTAAAGTCTAAATAGTTTAATTTGTAAAGTTTAAGTATTTAAAAGGTTTTCTAGATCTATTTATGTATTTGAAAATTCATTTAAATCATTAAAAAAAAACAAAATTTAGGAGAGAGAAAATGGAGAAAATGAAAAACTAAAATTTAGGAGAGACACAAAATGGAGAAAAAAACTAAAATTTAGAACAGACAGAAAATGGAGAAAAAACTAAAAATTTAGGACAGACAAAATGGAGAAAAAAACTAAAATTTAGGATAGACACAAAACGGAGAAAAAACTAAAATTTAGGAGAGACACAAAATGGAGAAAAAAACTAAAATTTAGGAGACAAAAAATGGAGAAAATGAAAAAACTAAAATTTAGGAAAGACAGAAAATGGAGAAAATGAAGATTTATTAGCAAGAAAGCACATACATTTAAGGTATTACAAATCTATTTAGGAGTTGGAACAACTTCCTCATAAATAAGATTTGCATCTTAAATAAATCTCACAACTTGAGTGAGACACCATAATCTCAAAAAACATCTAATAATACATTCTACAATACTCTATATTTATTCATTAATTCCAAGTTCAAGTTCCTCTCTTAAAGGAGAAATGATTCAAAGCACAACATGAATAAGATACCTCTGTTGGTCTCAGTCTTAGCTACACTTATAATGGTGTATAAAATAACTTGATAACTAAGCTTTCATTTTGTCTTCTTGCTAAAGGGTCCATGCTTGTTCATTTGTTAGTGAAGCTTCATCTCCACCTTTCTTGTCCAGACACTTCAACTCTTAATCTCCTTTTTCTTGATCTTGATTGCATGCTAATATTCTTTGTATTCAATATTGCTCTAGGTTCTTGGAACTGATACTTGTCCTTGATGTTTGCAATTTATTCAAGTTTTATTGCTTATTTCTAGCCGCAAATATCTCCACACTTAAAAAAACAATGTTAGATTCAGAAAGAGAACCATATTAATTCTTGTCATCATGCTCATTCATGGAATTCACATGTTATTTTATGTGATGTTTGATTGAAACTTCTCAAAGTTTAGATATCTTGTTTTTTGTAAATTTCTACATGAATTCATGTGTTGTGTATTGTTAATTCTTGGTAAGATGGTAATTGACATACCATTTAATTACATACTATAGTTTTTTGAAACTAATGCTCACTATAATGCCATTTTTTTACTATCTTGCCTCCCATAATTAGGTATAATGTCATTTTCTTTGCCGAATGACTTGTGCCATGGGCCTAGTAGTTTTGTGGATTATGTCATATCCGAAACCCCTATTTCTAACCAAATAGTAACTTTTTACCTCTTAAATGTCCATGGCCTAACTTTGATCATATATCATTAACCTTAACTCTAAACTTTGTTATGCAAAAAAACCCCATGCAAGAGAATTGTGTGAATGGAAGGCACCTACTTTTCGATAAAATTCAAATTGATATTTTCTAAAAGGATTTAAATAGAGAAATACATCTCCTAACCTATAAGGATAATAGAAAAAACTTTTATCATAAATTTACTATACAACCATATCTACTTTCATGAACAAGTTCTCTATTGAAGTCTCATGTAAATGAAAAATGAAGCAATGAACCTTGCTATGATAATGATTGTAAAATTGCTAGAAAAGAAATAAGGGATGCCATTAACAAACTTTAAATATTGATAAAATATTTATACATAAAAAGCTCGTATTAAAAAGAAGAAAATGTACTATATAAATAAAAAGCAAGAGAAATTGTTGCACCTATCTAAGCCAAATCCTGAGGAACTTTAGAGGAAAGTTATAATTTGTAATACTAAAGGAAATAATTTGATTTCCTTAAAGCATTTAAATTCCTAACTTAAAAAATTGTATGAATATCCAAACACCATTGACACTATGTTTAGAATGCTCTGGAATAGAAGTCAAAATATTTCATCTGGAAGACATTAGGTTTTGGATTAAGTGATTTGTAAATGGGAAATATAAATACATTAAATGCTATCAACTTGAATTTTATTAAAGAGGATCTATTTTCATCCCTCACATACATAAACTCTTCAATTTGGTAGTGAAGCAAGGCTTTCTTAACCCTAGACACAAAGCTTCATTACACCTATATTTAAAAGTGGGGATAAAAAAACTCCTTCTAATTGTGTGAACATTATGATTAGCCACATTTTAGCTAAGTTGTACGAATTTATTTTGGAAAAAAATATTAGTCTATGGTTAGAAAGTCATGATAAAAAAATTAAATGCCAAGCCAAATTTAAGATATGTCATTCCACTATGAACCATTGTTACACAACATTTTGTTATTGTCCCTGCAATCCCCACCTCACCCATTGGAGGGTCATTTCTGTGATCCCTTTAGATGAGAGCAATATTCCTTTTGTTGACAATTCCTCGAGCAGAGATTCATTGAATTGAGAGGTTCATTGAATTGAGAGATAATTTTTCATATAGTTGCAGTAGGGTGTTACTAACAAAGATTCTATCACACCATCTAAATTTCACACTGCTAACCAATTGAGAAAATAACAAATAATAAAATTAATGCATTAATAAAATAAACTAGACTCATATTTTTTCTCTTAATGCACCAACATTATCTTAGGCTAGGGTTTTGGAGATAGGCGTGTGTGTAAAATGCTCCAAGACCATAAAAAAAACTTATCAAAATGAGCTAAGGAGTGAAAAATCCTTCATCATCCCACCATCAAAACCGGTGTGCTCCAGACACCCGTGTAAGTGAGGGTTAGGCTTAGGTCAAAGTATGATCAATTCTTCTCAAGGCTACCATACTCATGTCATGGAATATCGTGTTTTTGGATGACTACTCAAAAGTCGAAGACTCAACCTTCCCTGTGTGACGTAGGTAACCTTAGTGGCCGTTCTTAGGAAAACACCCTATAGGTGGTGGATGGGGCAATAACCATCCCTCTACCTTACCTCACCCTAGACAACTCTGTTTGCGGAGTTGAGATATTATAAGAAAGAAGTCTTTTGGAAGACCATCTAAGACATAATACTAGGATTTGTTTTCATGTGTGACTACCTTCTAAGACTTTTCTAGTGCATGTTGTTTGATTTGAGTAAGTGGTTTGGCCTTATGGGTGTTTGTACTAACCTGTTTTGGTTTATATACATTTATTCACCCTAGCTGAACCCAATAACTGTCAGTCATGTCGAATTTATAGTTTTCCTCTTAAACAAGGTGGAATTTTATCTCTTGCTTGGATAGATCCTGTCACTACCCAAGACTTAGACAAAAATATAATTATGGATTCTATACCTAGTCCTCCTTGTAGTGATTTGGTTTCCATCGAAACATTGGTGAACAATTATGGCTCTCTTGTAGATCCACCTTTGACTGACCCATTAGAACTATAGTTACTATGGCTAAACCCAGACAATACTACACCTACTTACACTTACATTCCTATTTTACCAATGAAGGATGTTAGTTCCTCTTTGCCCTCTACATCTGAAGTTTCTGTTGATATATCATCATTGCCACCATTAAACGTGGTAGGAGCTACACCTCAATTGACACCTCTCACATATTGTTGGGACATTTGACTGATATCTTATATGGAAATTACAAATTTTCCTAGTGTTCCTATGCCTACTTCTTTATCTTCACCATCTATGGTAGTTAACTCTAGTTATCCTATAGGATCAATTATTTTTACTCCAAGTTTTTCCTAACGTACTATTCCTAATCCTTAGAATTAGTATATGGGGGGACCTCACTGTTGTTCAAGGTGATCATCCTCCTATATCATATTTAGTCAAATTCATAATCCTTTCTTATCCTCCATTTTTCTTTCAAATTTGGAGAAGTTAACTAATGACCCCATTCATCATGATCCTTGGTGGTCACCCATACCTTCCAAGTTGCCTTCCAATATCCCCAAATTTGAAGGGAATTCTAGAGAAAATCCATTAATGTGCATTACCACCTATCATCTGTGGTGGTCATAAAATTATTTCGTGGATGATTCCATTAAACTACGTCTGTTCTAATGCACCTTAACTGGAGATGATGCTAAATGTATATTGAATTAGACAAAAAATATTACATTAATTTTTCGTCGCTAGCTCAAACTCATTTAACTCATTTTTAGTTACCGATGAGGTATGGCATCGATTTTGATCTCTTTTCTAATTTAAAACAAGATGATGCCATACTGATTTATAATCACATCCATGACTGGTGATGTCGCAAGGGGTTAATACAAACCAAACCCCCTGACGATATCTTATGTAAATGGTTCATTCGATCATTATGTCCTTAGATAGTCAAGGATGTGTCCATGTTCAGGGATGTTGTTGAGGAACAAGCCATATTTGCTTCTCAAAAACTTTATTTGATATATTCTTAAAAAACCAAGTACAAATTGTAGTAATCCTAGAATCATGCTTTACATAAGGTAAAATTTGGGAACTCATGACTTGTACTATAGATAAAAAAAACATTTACCCTTACCAAAAAATATATGATAAAAATTGACAAACTACATAAGCTTAAGCTTAAGGGGATATAATCCTTCTTGCCTTCCATATAAATTTAATGATTTTACTCTCAGGTACTGTAACCTCTACAAAGGTTCGACCTTGAAACATAGGTTTTCCTTAGGTGTCTCCACTGGTTCTATGTCCGACTTGGATAACCTACAACAACATCCTTCTTTTCATTTTTTATATCCCCTCTTGGATAACCATAATATCTTGAAATGGAGCTAGCCAACTCAAATATAGTATTGCAAATCCTTGGCTAAGTTAGATGAGGATTACATATGGTCTTGAATGAGCATTTGGACTCTTTAGATATATATCTAAAGAGTCCAAAATCTCATTCAAGACCATATGTAATAAATAGCCTCCTCTTTTAATATATAAAACTTTAATCCATGTGCTTAACCTTAACATTGACACAAATAGAATACAATTTTACTCACTGCTTTATGATAGAAAAATATGCAGATGAATATTGCCCACATATCCAAAGTCAAAAGGGATCTAGATTAAAAAGGGATGCTCCGGTCATATATAAAAGATAAATTAAAGAAGCATGACATATTAAAGTAATGTAAATTAGATATGCGTACCAATTATGTTCATATAACACAACAAATAGATGATTCAATACAAATGTCACATAGAAGTCATATTTATCTCATGGGCCTTCAACTTAAATTATATATCTAGCATAATATATTTAGCTATAGGAGATAAATCAAAGAAGCATTTGAACGTAAATTAAACATGTGTAATAATTATGTCCTCATTTAATATGTACAATATGTTTGGTTGAATCCACATGAAAAACAAGACTCCCAACCGTGAGAAGAGGAAATTACATTCTATTTCTCCCCCCTAGCACAATTACCAGTACAGTTAGAATTTAACAGCCCCAAACTGGATTTTACTCTCAGGTACTGGAACCTCTACAAAGGTTTGACCTGGAAACATAGGTTTTCCTTAGGTTTCTCCACTGGTTCTATGTCCGACTTGGATAACCTACAACAACATCCTTCTTTTCATTTTTTATATCCCCTCTTGGATAACCATAATATCTTGAAATGGAGCTAGCCAACCCAAATATAGTATTGCAAATCCCTGGCTAAGTTAGATGAGGATTACATATGGTCTTGAATGAGCATTTGGACTCTTTAGATATGCGCACCAATTATGTTCATATAACAAACAAATAGATGATTCAATACAAATGTCACATAGAAGTCATATTTATCTCATGGGCCTTCAACTTAAATTATATTTCTAGCATTACATTAAGCTATAGGAGATAAATCAAAGAAGCATTTGAATGTAAATTAAACATGTGTAATAATTATATGTCCTTTCTAGTTCAATAAATAGATAATAATTTGGCTCAACTATGCCTTGTACTCAACTATGCCTTGTACATGTTTTCCTTTAAACCTTTACTTTCATATAGCACATTTTCATCAAAAAATTTATTTGTCAATTTTTTATTATATATTATGTTTTTTAATTAATTAATAACGGCCATTATTACTGAAAGGGATTTTAAAATTTTATCTTTTATAAAATGAATTACACACCCAATTGGACAACCTCGAGGAGAAAACATTTCTCCCACTTTATTTGTTGGCATAACCTAGTAAGTGTTATTCACTAGCATGTATTTTGTAAAGGCCTTTCAACCTAGTTCCCATTCAACTCCATCCACCGGGTTGTAGAGGATTCCAAGCCTAATTTCATAAAAATTAAGTTGGGGATGATCACATTGACTTGCTTGATGACATGTCTATGAAGATTAACTACCTTGAACTATTTTTTTGCGTAGGGAAAGAGACACATTCCCATGTATGAGCATGAAAACATTCTTTGATATTGTTAATGCCTCTAGTGTTTACTTCTACAAGTTCTATAGGCAGAGTCTGTAAAGGGCCAGGTAGCCTCTGGATCTCATCTTTTATGAAAGGTGACATATCTACTAAATGCCCCTACAGTCAATCTCTGGAATGGATCTAAATAGAAGTTCTTCATTTTAATATCCGTAAAACACAACAACTTTAAGGTAAAATATGTACATGTGTCATTTCTCCCACAAAATAAAGTGTATAAGTAGTAAATTTTATACCAAGTGTGCTCCCACCATGTAAAGCGCAATTTGGTGAACTTATCATTTTTATAATATCTTTTTCGATTAAATTTAGTTTCACACATGATCAATTATTTATTTGAAAGTTGTGTTCTACATAATTTGTGTACACTAAATTACAAATTGATTTTTTGAAATCTATTTTGTGAATGTCGACCAATAGATATATATCATGGAGGATGAAAGACGAAGATCAGCCGAATCCCATATGGAGGTTTAGCGATCAGAGGATGTTCATGGTATTTAAATATAATCTTAAATCTCCATACATGTGTGTACATATGGAATTGATTTTTTTATTAACTTTGTGAGTGAAATTAGTTGTTGATAAGTTTCATATTTTAATTTTTAGGAGGCAAGAGGAGAAGGGTTTCTACTCCATCCATGGAGCGTGGCCAAGGTGCAACTGGTCGAGGTATGAGTGGTAGCAGGTTGCGGGAAGGGGGTGATATTTATTCCCCCGAAGGCCAATCAATGGCTGCCGATTCTCAACAGGGTCACTGTGGGTATGGTTCTCAACAGCGTCATTCTGGGGTTCGTTCTCAGCAGGGTCATGTTGGAGATGATGTTAACCAACAACATCAAGGTTGACATCAATTTCAATATTTTTTCATTAAATTTGTGCAACTTTTTTTACACGTGTTTTTTCTAATAAAATTTTATATATATTGATGCAGAGGCTGAAAATGTTCGAGCCAATGGTCAAAATAGATGTAGGGTAGCATGCTACATTCAAGAAGAAGGCTGTCAACCTAGCACAACTTATCTGGCTGAGATTAATGATATACCATGGGAAACGAACATGGCGGAATGCACCTTACAAAGGTGTCAAAGCCTTCATGCAAAATTGCAAAGAGATCTCGAGGCTTTGTCCATACTTGCTAAGAGTAGACAAAGCCTCGAAATAGTTACACATTCATTGGGTGAAATGATAAAGGTGTACAGAAATTTGGGGCCAACGACTGATTCATTTGTAGAACTAATGAGAAAGAGAAAAGAAACAGTGATAGGTCCCGATAAATGGCAAGACATAAAACAAAGAGTTACAAGAGCAGATGCCAAGTCAATGTTTAATTATAAGGAAGGGCCAAAAAGAAAAATGTCGAAGGTGCAATATTTCAAGCACCCAGACAAAGTTGCTTATTTGTATGATCGACATCTTGCGGCCTTTGGAAGGCTTCCATGGAACGATGAGGTTCCTGTTTATTTTGCACAAATGTTTTATGCAAAAAAAATTTTGGGTATGAAACCCGACTACAATGACCTTCCTTCAGAATTTTTTGGCCCGGGGAGAGGTCGATTATATCAACGTAAGGGCGCTAAGTGAGATGTGGAGTTGCCTCGCCCTGAGCCGCCATTGGTGAGTCGACCGTTTCGAGTCGAAACCCTGCGATCAGAGATGGATGCGACTTCTCAAATAAGTCGAGAAGCAAGAGATGTTATGATCGACAATGTTCATAGTGGATTGAGTGGAGTCGATCTTTGTTTAAATCGACAAAGAGCACGTGAAAATGCACGTGCCAATTTTTTTTATTGTACAGATGAGGAGATTTACAACATGAATGTTGAAGATCTTCGAACATATGCAATAAATTGTCGCAATAGTTTGCAAGAGCTAATTTATCATGAGGAAGAGGGCACCAGAACGGTATGTGTTAGTGACCTTAGGGTTTGAAATTATTTTTACATATACATGTGTACAATTTGTAATAAATACATGTGTATGTACATGTATACATTTATTTGTATGTGTGCATTAATCTAACAAAAATGTATGATTATGTGTTAAAACACCATTTGCAGTTCTCACACATGATGCGTGATGAAAATGTTAATATCACGTTCGGGACCTCTGGTTCAAACAATGCAGATGGGTCTGACCATCAAGATATGTTGGCAAATGTTAGTGTTTTTTAAGTGACTTTAAAATAAATAATTGTTGCCACACATGTACATGTATGTATATATATAATTTGATAAAATGTTTTAACAGGTACCGATTCCGTCTGATGTTTTTGGGATGGTGGTACCTTCTTTTTCCTTAGGAGATATACCTTCTACTTCATTGGGAGAAGTGCCACAAGTATGGACAATTTTTCACAAGTTCAAAATTTATGTTACCTCAAAAAGTTCCATTAAAAATTGAGATATATAGAGAGAGAGATCTATATTTTGAGTTATTTAAAAAATTTTGAATTTAGGTTCCTATAGAAGATTTTTTTAATCTGGGGACTCTAGCGACGGAGATAGGAACATCCACAACATTTGAACAAGTTGTCTTTAGTTCCTTTTTTTAATATTATTGAAAATAAGTTTATATATGTACACATGCATTTTCATTTGAAAGTTTTTAATTTATATAAATTATATATATATATATATATATATATATATATACATTTAACTGTACATGTATATTGGACAGTTTACCACTGCAGATTTTTCTATGGGAGAACCTGTTCATCAAATGGAGAGGGAACCTTACGAGGTATTGCATGATTTTTTTGTTATATTTTGTTTTTTACATGAAGTTCTAGATATATATATTCTCATTCATTTTTAAAACTTCAAATTTTAATGTTCAATTACATGTGCATTGTGTATGTAGGTTTCCTATTCATAGGATAGGGCGCAGACTGAGACCCAGACGCTAGATCCTCCATTTGATGGACATGAGTTACAATAGAAATGATTTCAAAATTTAGATGGTTTTAAAATTTGTTAAACTTGATACAGTTTGATACTCAAGTGAGATTTACAATTTTTGGACATATTTTACTACATTGTTATTATATAATTTGTTTTATTTAATTTTTGGATGGTTTTAGTACTTTTGGCATGTGAATGTGAAGTAATGTTGTCATCTGATGGTTTCAATCTACATTTTGCATGTGATATTTAATGAACTTTAAATGTTTAATGCTTTAATGTTTAATGTTTAATGTTTAATGTTTTAATGAACTTTTAATGTTTAATGTTTTAATGTTGGCATGTGAATGTGAAGTAATGTTGTCATCTAAACTACATATGGCATGTGATATTTAATGTTAAATGTTTTTGTTGGATAGTTGAATTATAATTGGCATGGCATGTGAAGTTTTTAAAACTCAAGTTTTGGATGGTTTCAATCTACATTTTGCATGTGATATTTAATGAACTTTAAATGTTTAATTTTTTAATGTTGCACAATATATAATCAAAAGGGTTTTAAAACCTAAAGTTTTGGATGGTTTCAACCTACATTTGCACATGTGGTAAATTGAAATGTTACTTGTAACAAGACAATCCCCATTGATTTCATTGTATATGTTGATTTCTGATTTGATATAATTGCATGTATGATGGTACATTACTTGTAAAGTCATTGGATTAATAGTGTTCATTTATTTTAGTGTAAGCGCAAAAAATTATTGACAATGTAGAAGTGACGAGGGTTGTTGATATGGCTCTAGTACAAAGGAACATGAAAAGCCAAATAAAGAGCTAATGAGATGCATATTAAACAAAAACAAGTCATCTCAGATTTATTAAAATGATGCTAAACTAACATCAAGAATCAAAGAAATTCCAAATGACTCATTACATATGATTTCATCAATCATTAACAGTTTTATGCCTAAGAAAAAGAAACATTCTATAAATTTAAGGGGGTATACTAATTTGTAGGTAGGATGCTTTTTATATCACAATACATAATGAACCAATGAAAAATTAGTTATTACTAAACAAATCCCAAAGTCTTATAGTCATTCAAGTATTGTAACTAAATCCTATATATAGTATGAACAACCAATGATATAGGAATGAAGGTTACCTTAAAGTCATTATTTAGTAGAAAATTTATGGAGTTTGTTCTTACCCTTTTGATTGTAACACTATAGAGTAACCATATTATGTGTAGACAAAGGCCTTGGTTTGGTTGCAACTTCTTTAGGAAGAATTCAAAATTTCTACGTGAGTATGAAGAACCAGTTGTTTTAATGGCAATGCCAAGAAGTAAGGAAGAATGAAGAAGTGGTATGGTATTATAATTGTTGGAAACAAAATTTCAACAAAATCAAAATTTCATTAAGCATATCTTCCTTTAACATGCCATGTAGATATTCTATTATGAGAGGAACATCCTCTTGTGTGCTTCGAGGACCCACAAAGGCATAACATAAATTATTTAAGTTGAGGTTCTAATGGATCTCTCCATTGGATGTGGTCGATGATTATTTAGTTTCTTTGACAAGATTGAAAGGGTGAAATTATTCATGTGGATGTGGTTTATGGAGTTTTTCTTCTATCACTTCACGGAAGGGAGATATTTTTTTGGCTATTGTCAATATTTGTTCTTGGAGAGATGCAAAGATCCCAGCTTCTACTAGGATTCTAGAGAGTTCTTCTAATTAAAAATCATAAAGAGATAAGAAGGAAATAGACTTAAAACAAAGGTAAGCAAATCAATCATGTACTTGAAGCGCCACCATGCTGCTAAGGCCATTCTATGAACAATTCATCTATTCACACAAGTTAGAATTCTCTTCTTTTCATGAATAAATATAAAGGAAAAAACACTGGAAAAGAAAGAAATAAAAATGATGTTTTGGATCCTACCTTTAATTCTATCAAGCGCCGAGAGGGATCAAATCTCTTGAGGTGCAAACCTTTCTTCAAGTTTTGCACTCAAAAAAGAGGTTTGCACCTCTAGATATTTGATCCCTATCGACGCTTGATAGATCCATAGTTATGACGGATCTATGAAAATAAATTTCTAAAAATAACTAAGGGAAAAGCAGCATAGGGAACAATTAGGAGTAGATTTAGGGCATAGGGAACAATTAGGAGTAAATTTAGGAACATGTGATAGTTGGGTGAGATAAAATCATATATTTTAATAAAATAATGGGAATTCGTAGGAGAGACAAATAGTGGATATGACATGTATTTTGGTGAATAATCAAATTTATGGAATTAAACAATTAATTATTTTTGTATGTGAAAACAAGATTCACACCTAATCCTCACCTAAAAGACTAAATTAAACACATTATTATTAAGAGGACGAGGAGCTTTCTAGGTTTTGAGCTCCCCATTGTTAGATGAGTGTCGTAATGGCATTCCATGTATTTTTGTGAGAACTTATGATATTGTGATATTCTAATTACGAAATAGTGATCTTGAGTACATGTTGGATAATGTAGTAGATAGGAACTTTTTGATAAGGGGAGATAAGGGATGTGACCAAATTCCTATCAGTGAAAATTTTTTTCTTCACCTTCCTATAATTCCATTGTAGCTTTGGGGGCCAAAGGTAAGAAGAGTACCTTGGAATTTCTTGGGTGAAAAACCAAGTGGGTCACCAACTTTGGTCTACTGCATTGGAATTCATTAAAGAATTCGTCATTGGAGCTGCTTCAAGCTAGGAGTGAGCATCATCACCAACCTACCAACGATTTTTTCTGAATGCCAAATGATTTTACAAAACTAGTATTTATAATATCCTAGTAGGTCATTCGGTGACAACTTTTACCAGAAACTTGAAACAAAGAGAATCTATCCTTGGCTAGGACATCATGTAATATGCCTGCCATAAACAGTAAAATTGTACTTAAAAGTTGAGATTCGGGCAAGTGGGGACAACCAGTAGTTATCTCGTCCCTTGGAGACTAGGCCATATGGGGACCGAATCTGAACTTACAAAATAAAGTGAAATAATTTGTACCATACGGTCGGAAAACATATACAAGAACAATTAATTTCATTCTAGAATATATATATATATATATATATATATATATATCCAATACATATAACATTTTTCATCAATGCACATGTATAGAAAAACTACTTTCAGTTGATACTAGAGCACGTGCTTGTACCCAAACAATTTGAAACATGTGCAAACCACAAATAACATAAGCAGCTCAATTTTTAGTTGAGTACTGGAAGTTCTAAAACATATTTAATCCAAATATAATAAATTGTTGGACAATTCACTCAAAAAAATTCTAATGGAATTCCATCCTCAATAATCTGTTCATGATCGGATTTTGACATTTTCCATCTCTTAATTTTCGATTTTTTCTTTGATTGAACTTCTATCAACTTTATGTGTGCTGCACACACCAAGTGACTATATTGACAACTTATGGAATCAGGTTCATAGTCTTAAAAGTAAACAAAGTCTCCACTTTGATGAGTTTGTCTGAAAAAATAGCCTTTCAGTATAATAGACCCTCTGTCATACTGAAATCCGTGATCATTATAGTCTTGTAATAATTTCATTTTTCGTTCAGTGCAACGCATCAAATAATACTTCACATTTTCATCATTGTCAATAGGTGCAATTACAGCAAAAACATATCCTACACAATAAAATAAATTTAACATTTAATTATGCATATTTAAATTTATTTCTAGATCTTTAAATCATTAGAAAGTAATTCGAATGTTACCTTCTCTAACAAGATCAGAAACTCGATCACCATCGGATGATATTGTAGTTTCCTCTGATTGCATTTCTTCAAACATTGCAACAGAGATTTTGCCCTTTGTATTTAGCTCTGTATGTTTCCAATCGTTCACGTACATTTTGTTTTCACAAACGTCATTGGATTTTGTGTTGTCTATGCAAACATCACAAAAACAAGAATATTTTCTTTTATCCAATGCAAACACATTTGTGGACGACTTTGTTTGAATTGAATGCAATTTTCGAGTCCCTTTTATTGTTTCAACGTTATTTTCAATTGATCTATCTACGTCTCCATTTCCAATATGCCAGAAAAACCTTTATATGGAAAATTAGAAAAAGAATTTGTAAATATGATATCAAAATACAATTAAAAATAATCATTGCATGATAAATGTACAATGTTTAAAATTAGATTTCCAATATAAATTAAATTTAATGTACCTTCGCACTTCTCTTGATGGGTTAATTTCATGGCTTAGAGCAGTGATGCACCATTGAACAACTTCTTCAACGTTCACAAGTCGGCGTGCAAAGTGGTTCATTTGATATCTTCGAAGTACTCGTTTTATGCATGCTCCTGCACCGTCATGTTCTCCTTTTCCATGGCCAGTCTCAAAGAAATTCCAACAATGTTTAATGCATGTTTTCTTATGAAGACAACACAACCAAAAAAATGATCGTGCAGATTTGAATTGACCTGTGCATCCGTCTTACCATATCCAATGTTCATTGAATGTTATTCCACGATTTTTCAATGAATCATAAATTCTTCCAAAACAATGTTGTACAAAACATGTATCATGTGTACGATCGTCACTGATATAAAAGTGATATTCTTTAATGATATGTCGATTTCACTCGTGCTTTCTATATGATCGACATTTTGTTCAGCATGTCTATATAGAATATGGACGAGCATGGAGACTTGGTCAGAATGATAGTATTCACTCTGAATTTCTTTTTGTGGAACAAATGTGTAGTTTTCTGCAAAATCAATCACTGAAAAAATGGTCCCTGGTGGAAAAAATTCACGAGATTTTTTGAATTGCAAGTCTTGCCATCGAGCTCTATGGGAATGTTTGGTGTATTTGTAAATTTCTGCCTCAAATTTTCTCAAAAAGTCTATCAGAAAAATTGCGTCTTCTCGTAATTCGATTCTTTTAACACTATTTGCATCTTGAATCGATGTACCGATATATTCATATCTCTTCCATTTCACTTTCATGTTGGACAATGATTGATCATTTATATCAATACGATATTTGTTTTGAAATTTAGTCAAATTTCCACAATCATTGCATTTTTTACCACCAACACATCTCTTTTTGTAAAATAGTTCATCGCTTTCTCTTTCACATACAATTTGAGATATGAATTCACGGATAGTGGAAGGATGAGGTGAATCCTTCCATAATTTTCTATCAAAATCAATGAATGTGTCATAATATAACTCAAATTCCACATGATAACGACAACAACAAGTGTCGTGTACGGTGATAGGTTTTACATACCATGGTTTTTGTTGAACAAAAGCACTGAGTGAAACATGAATTTGACGATTCTCTTCTTTGAACTTGTTGAATAACTCTATCTGAGTGGTTTCCAAGAGATGTTTTTCATGTTCTTCGTATTTATTTCGTGCTATTCTTCTTCGCATCACATGTCTTGCAGTTGGTGAAACACGCGAATTGTTCTTCCAATATTCATATATTATTTTGTTAACAGCTTCTCCAAGTATATCTTTGTATGGTTTCCTATAAATAGCTCTCCAACAAGCGAGTTCATCATTTACATCTATTTGCAGTTGAAATTTTCGATGTTTGTGCAGAGTTTTTCGTGAGGTTCCCAGTGCTCGTGCCATAGATGTTATCAAACGATTTTCTTGAGTACTTGGTGAAACCATTGCCATCTGTATTCCTCTACGTATATTTGAAACATCTTTATCTCTAGATCTCTTAATTGAATTTATAGAACTACTCACATTTTTTATCACCTCTTCCTTCATTTTTTTATCTTTGGTTGATTTTCGAATACCCAATAGTGTCGTCGCTTCTTTTAATTTCTTTGATGATAGGAGACCTTTCAACATTTGAGCTTGAACTGTCACTTGCTCATTTTTGAAATACTTTTCAAAAATTCTATCGACACGATATCGTATAACATGGTCAGGGTTTTTATCTCCATATGTGTGAGTGTCGACATTTTCTAACATCTCATTATCGATAGTGATTTCATCTGTACATATTTGAAAAAATAGTACATATTCAATAAATAACTAAATTAATAAATATGTCAATAAATATTAGGAAAATTTTAAATATATCAATAGATCATAATATTTACATTTACATACACGATTCAATTTCTGCTTGAGGTTGATTTTCTTCTTCAATATTTTGAGGAGTATCTCTGTCTGTTTACATTAAACAAAATATTTTTCAAATTAGTTCATCAAATAAAAATTAAGTTTCACCTTTTACATTAGAAAAATTTTAAATATATCAATAGATCATAATATTTACATTTACATACCTGCTTCAATTTCTACTTGAGGTTGATTTTCTTCTTCAATATTTTGAGGAATATCTCTGTTTGTTTACATTAAACAAAATATTTTTCAAACTAGTTCATCAAATAAAAATTAAGCTTCACATTTTACATTAGGAAAATTTTAAATATATCAATAGATCATAATATTTACATTTACATACCTACTTCAATTTATGCTTGAGGTTGATTTTCCTCTTGAAGTTGATTTTCCTCCTCAATATTTGAGAGGGCTTCTAACTTTCCTTTGCGAGATTGTCTCGTTTCTTCTCTACGTGTCTCGGGGTCTCTTTTTCGATCATATTTTCTCGCACAAGTTCTTCGATTTCCCATGATAATAGGGTATGAAGTTCAAAAAATTTCCTTCAAAAAATTAGACAATAACTCAATTACAAAAAATATCACAAAAGATTTAATTTAAAAAAATTTAGTGTAAATTTTTTGTAAAAAATACATACTCCAATCCAAAACACAGACTTTAAAAAATTCGAGAGAAAAATGTCTTATAAAAATGAAACGAAATTCAAAAGATTTACTTTAACTCAAAACACGTACATACCTCCAAGAAATGTCTTTTGAATGTACGTCCAAGAAATTTTTTACAATTTTTTCCAAAATCACGTCGCCTCCAAGAAATGTCCTCCAAAAAAATTCTGTAAACCCAAAATTGTAAAATCAATTTGCTTCCAAGAAATACTCTTAAACTCAAACCTTGAAGAAAAACTTTTGAACCCAAACCAAGATTTTGTAAAATCAATTTGCTTCCAAGAAATTCTCTTTAACCCAAACCTTGACGAAAAGCTTTTGAACCTCCAAGAAATGCTCTTTAACTCAAACTTTTAAGAAAAGCTTTTGAACCCAAACCAAGATCTTTGTAAAATGAGATGAAGTGTGTGAAATGTGCGAAAATTGTGAATCATTTTGCGGCAATTTATATTGACGCGAAATGTGTTTTTAGTAGGGGGCTCCACAAAACTTTCTGGCCAACGGAGAGTCATACAATAGTTCGACCGAACTTTTGTTAAAAATTTCGGCTGAACTATTAAGACGTTAGAGATAACGACTCTTAAGTGGAAAACATAGTTCGGCCGAACTTGGACTAAAAGTTCGGCCGAACTAACGCGTCACCAATTACGCAAAAGCAGGCTCTGAAAACGGTTCTGCAACTTTGGACTGATTAAACTCCATGAAAGGTTGTTAATTAACTGTCGGAACCAAGACAAGCATTTTTAGAATTGAATCTACTTTCAGGAAATATAACTTTTATGGAATTTCATAAACGTTTATTAATTTTAATTATTTTTCTAATAAAATAGGTGCAAACAATTTCTGAGGGTTGTCGTGATTCAGTGAAATCAAAATTTTGTATCTCCCAAAATATATTGTAAAAAAAATTGAAAAAATTATGGGGCATTACATTGGTCCGTCGTCTCTAATGGGTAGCTTTTAGATTTTTAGTTTATAACTTATATGTTAAGAAATTTCTTGCGACGTGAAACATATCCAAAATACGTAGTTTTTCGTATTGGACCAGTTCAAAAAATTCTAGTAATTATGATATGCATCCATTGGCTTTGTAAATATGACGAAAACAAAGTAGACTCTGTCTAGATTGTTGTAACACATTTTGTTTTTTCAAAACACAAATTTTCAATGAATACAACATTGCATCATAACATGACTTCTTATGAATCCTTTGATTGTTAAGAAACACACACTCAAAGAAACGCTAATTTGACATATCAAATCTACATAAAAAAATTTCAAAAAATAAGTAATAGAAAGCTAACAAAATTTCTCACAACTTTTATTTTTATCGCAAAATGAAATTCTACACAGAAAAATTGTTATAGTTTGCAGAAAGTTGAAGAACCGAAAAAAATGAAAATTTTTTCTCAAAAAAGGGCAAAAAGTGTAACCCAGCTTCACATTTTCACCCAGCCATAAGGTATCTCAAAGCTTCTATAGAGATCTAGCAGGTGGATATGAGGTCACTTTCTTCCTATTATCTCCATGATAAATATACATATCACCAGAACGACAGCCAATATAAGCATCGGTTGTGGCAAGCCATGGTCATCCCAGGATCAAGGGATGTCCTCCAACATGATTCTTTGGCTAAAGAACAATGAAATACGCTTAGTATTCCCAAGAATCAATTGAAACAACTACATCATCTAACACACCTTATGGCTTGATTTTGGATCTATCTACAAGTTCAAGCATAGTAGGGGTAGGATGAATATGAAACAACCAAATTTGATCCATGGTTTTCTTATTCATAACATTAATGGCTACCCCTAAGTCTATTAACACATTGGAGACAAGGACATCACCTATCTGAAGATAAGCAACTGGGTTTCTAAGATCAATATATTTCTCCATTTGTACGCATCTTGTTATTAACTCGATTGCTCTTCCAATGAAATGTTTGGTTTGATGTTCTACTCTTTTCCTTCCTGGATTCTTAAGGCAAAGTTCCCTAATGATTTTTTTACAAATGGGGATCTCTTTGATATCGTGAAGCAAAGGGACTTTTATAAAAATATTCCTAAGCTATAAAGCCATACTAGAATCGGGAGTGGGGTTATTCTTCTACATAACTAGCCTCTCTGGGTAGGGAGGCCAGTTTGAGGAAGATGGAAAAAGCTCCGAAGTTGTGGGGATAGGTTGAATGCTGAAATATCCTTTTGAATTATTAAGAGTTTCCTCCTCACCTTTCTCCTCAATAATCACCATAGGTTGTTTTTGTTTTTCTATTTTTACTACCCTCCCCGATCTCAAGTGAAGGTCATTGACCCCAAGTGGCATGGTCTGATGGATGGATGGAGGAAAAAGTCTCATGGAATGAATCATTTGAACTGCCTTATTATTGGGGTTTGGTACCGATTGAGTAGGCAATTTTGGTGGTCGAAAAGGTGGAGGTAAAGGTAATGGTGGCATAGGTTGACTCTACTAAGGTAAGGTTGGAAATGATGGTTGTGACATCAGATAGGGTGAATTTGTAGGGGGATATGATTGCATGGGTGCAGGATATGAATAATGAGAATGGGTTGATCCCTTCTATTCTTATTTCCAAGGTCAAGGATATTTCCCACACGAAAAATGATTCCCATGCTGCCAAGATTGAGAGTGATTTGTATTATGATAGGAATATGGTGGTGCATTATAGTCAAAAAAATGTGGTCGATGTTCAGGAACCGTACCTATACCTACATGATGCCAAGTTTTTTGCGCTCCCATGGCATGTAATGGCTCATATTCGACTTTCTCTTCTTAAAATGATGCTTTCAATCCTAGTATAGAAGGGCACTCCTCGATACTATGCTTTCTTGCATAAATCACACATTTATTAGCACCTTTAAAATTAGCAAGACATTCTCTTAAAAGATGCTTTTTCCTACACTTTGTAGAATAAATAGATAATTACTCTTGTTCTTCTACAAGTTTTTGGTAAAATTTCAAAGAGTCTATTTGTTTGGTAACAGTGTTCATTATTTCAATTTTCATATTGTCCAATTTATTCTCCAAACCAATAATCATAGAATTTGTAGATCCAAGTTAATTATTTTTAATTCGAACTCCTCTACTGGATCTAGATTGGTTCCTTGAGAACTTCCTGAACAAGTCACAAATTTGATCAAAAGATTTTTGAGCAATATCCTCTTGTAATAGAAAATTCAAATTGTTTCTAGCATCATCAGTAAGCCCACGTAAGAACAAGGCTCTAACGACACTTGGATCAAATTTGTGTTTCGACCTTTGGAGGATATATAGAAATATTTCTAGATAATATTCCAAAGTCTCATCATCACTTTGTACAATGGTGAAGATATCATCTTTCATTTCTCTAGTTTTGAAATATTCTTGATATTTGAATAAAAATACTCTCTTCATCTGTTCCCAAGAAGCTATAGTATTTCCTCCCAACCCCATGAACTAGTGCAAGGCTGAATCCTTTAGAGTTGTAGGAAATAACTTTAACTTATGGGAATCTGTGGAGTAATCATAGCTTCTACATAATATATCAAATTCAAATAAGAAATAATATGGGTCTTCATGTACCTTACTATGGAAATGAGGAAGAGTTTATGGTCGAATTTTCTTCATTTGCACAACTATGTCTAGATACATGATCAGAAATCCAAAGGTGGATTTCTCCTCATTTACCTAATTCTCATCAGTCCCCTCAGCATGGTCCTCATGATCTTCCATTTTTGTACCTCCAATTGAACCACTCTCAATAGAATGAGAAGGTTGATTATGGCTCAAATCAATTTGAATTTCAATAGTCTCTTCTTCCCCTTGGTTGGTTGTGTCACACTCGAACTACTGTTTCCAAAGTCCAAGTGGACAGTTACTGCGTGATAAGTCTATGTTTTTTTAGACTTTCTGCCTGCAAAAGAAGGCTCAATATGAGAAAAAGTTTGAAATTTATCAGTGTTTCTTCGGCTGTTATTGGGCTTCGAACCCCTACCCTTTTTAGGCATTCATCTTAAAGTAATCAAATCCAAAATGACAAAACTTAAAAGTACAGGAAAAATAATCTCAAATAAAATGTTGCAAACAAGGAATAAACACTAACAAGAATCCTTCAGGAAATAGAAGCACACTGCATAAAAAATAAAGCAGACTTACTTCTACTGCAAAAAAATCAGAAATTTCTTACCAAGTATTCAACACCTCCCTGGCAACGATGCCAAAATGTTGGGTGCTGGAGTTGCATTTCAACAAACTCCTTCAACCCCAGGCTACATAAAATTAGAGGCGTAGCACAATAAATGCTAGCAAATGGTATGAATCATCACTAAATTTGTTCCTATCTTCCCTAATTACATTTGAAGAATCAAAATATCACACAACAAATAATACCAAAATAATTTTAGTCCTGGAAATGAAAAAAGAAATTACTTCGCAAAAGAACTCAATGAAAGGAACTTCCAATCAGCATAAACAATCCTGAGTAATGAAAAACATATATTCGAGACTAAGTTCAATGCATTCATAAGACAAGGAAGTAATCAAATTGTTAAGTGCATTTTCCTTTGTTACAATTTTTCCTTCTTAGTCTGAATCATCCTTCCTGCATTGCAACAAAATTCGTTCACTAGAACAATGTTCCTGTACTAAAGTGATGTTCCTACACCGGAAGTATGTTTTGTTCCTGCACTGAGTATTTCAACCTTCATACAATAATTCTAGATTCTTGTACCAGAGTACTCTGTTCCTGTACCAGGATATCAGTTCATGTACCGAAACATAGATTCTTGTACTAAGAAATCAATATTGTTATACTCTACCTCCAAACCACTTGCATAAAACGTAAAGTGTGCTAACTAGAAATTAATTGCAAAGAAAACCAAAGAAGAGGAAATAATTGTGCATAACCAAAAGACTCCTTATCTAATCACTCATTCAGAAGTAAGAAGTACTAAAAAATCAAAGGAAAAAATCTGCTACAATAGGAAACTTCTTCGTGTGAAAAATGATCATCTAATCTAAATATGAGGCATGCTTTCTTTCTGAGATGACCATTGTCAAATGAACTAGACCTGCACTCTTATAACATGGGCATTTCAGTTCAGAGGTCCCTTTACTAAATTCCAGTCTTAAACCAGGTTACTTCCACAGAGATATACGCACAAGTAGAGATCCTTTACAATGAAAACATTGTCTCATTAACTCTGAGGGAGATGTAAATATATCAACCTTAGGTTACACCTTTATGCTAAAATTCTTGTAACTTATACTCAGAAGTAAAACATAATTTTCATAAGGAAACAAATTAACTTGCATAAGTAAATTGAAGCAACCTTCATTTCCAAAATTAAAACACACTGGTGGAAGTAAGCTAAAACACACCCTTTACAGAAGGGAAAATAATACAAAATAGATCAAAGGAAAGGAATATTATCATAACATTAAATAAATGAACACACCCACACCTGCACACCTTGGATCTGAATCACACACGATTTAGGAAGAAGACAGAACATGTTAACGAAAAATAAGAACAAAATCTTTCTTTCTCAAACCCTACATAAGAAAATATATCTAACACACCTTATGAAAGAGGGAGAATGATCTTGGTTGGTTGGGCCCTAGCCAACCAGCTCATTTCCCTGTTACAAGATCTGGAAAATCAAATGCTAAAATAATGCATCACATAAAACATTAGATCAGGAAATGAATAATTAGCATAGCTCCTTGTATTAAAATCAAAAGTTGCAAATGTACATCATGGATTACTAGATCTAGCCCAGAATTATGGTGACACAAAAATATTACAGTATAAGCCAAAAATTCTCCAACGTATCGCTACCCTAGTTCTATTATAAACCCTATTAAATATACATCACTTCGGCTCATGGCCGCAACATAAATAAAAAATGAATTCATCTTAGGCTTTCGTTTGAACTTGACAAAAAGGCTAAATCAAGTTCATTCAGTCGAAAACCTAGCCTCCATATCCCATATTTTCCTTAGCGCTCCAAGCTTAATAGAGTGCACTAACCTTTTAGCAAAGGATGCATGCAGATTTCCAAGTTGTATCAGCCGTAAGTGATGAACCATGTTGGTATTTCCATCTTCCTAGTGAGTGCAAGAACGACCAACGGTACAAGAATAATTATTGCACCAACCCACCTTTCACATTCATTAATAATCTCATTTTATCAAATCACCTTAGGAAAGAAAGTATGTAAGTTGCAAAGGAAAATTGACTATTTAATATTTTTTATTAGTAATTAAGTTCATATAACACTTAATAACGAAAATCATGAAAGAAGTGCAAGAATAAATACAAGGATTTAAAAGGGGTATAGGAATAAGTAGGTTCCAAGGGTAAAAAAAAAGGTTTTGGTGATTTTTGGGGTAAAATGTGTTGATCAGCGGTTGTCATTGATGTCAACCCAAGCAGCAGCAGGGGCTACCCCAATATTGCATGGGAATTTTGACCTACCAAATTTCTATATTATGGGTCAAGAATGATTTTATGGTTTCTACTTGTCGATATGTTTCCTTTGATATATGGCATGCCATGTAATTCTTCATGGTTCGAGAGATATTCGTGTTTGAAGTTTGTAACCCCAGTTAGTGGGATAAAACCCCATTGGGTTGTGGCATGGGTCATTGAAAAGTCAATAATTAATAATTTTTAAGCTCCTAAAATCCCTCCCACATTCACGTGTTGAATCCCCTCTCAACCTAAGCATTTATATAAATTGTGATCCTCATATCCTGCTTATCTAGGGATTTCGCTACCTGAAAAAGGTCATCATGGAATTTGCACTCTAAATTTTTTTATACGAAGGTTAAGAAGCTGAAATTTTTATGAGGCAAAGCTGAAATCCTAAGGAAGCTCCTGTAAAAATTTTAGATTAGGGTGCACAACATTTTCGGAGATATGATCTGTGGAAGTTAGTGTTTTTGCAGGATCCTGAACTTCATCTAAAAGAAGTGACCTTTGGAAAATCATTATAACTCTCTCTCTGAGTATCAAATTGTAATTCTATAAAAATTGGCTGATATTTCATGGACATTAGTTTTTGCTGTATCAATTTTAGAGCTGAATGGAGAAACAATGACACGTGGCACGCCGTACAAGTTTTCTCTACAGAAACAACCCATTATGAGGTCATTGTGAGAGATTGGGCATAACTCTCCCTTCAAGAATACAAATTGGATCAAACCTATGGGATTGTAAATAAGACTCAGAGTACTACTATAAAACCTAAAATCACATATTGGAGAGCTGAAATAACAAATATACACCAGATTCAATATCAAGATCCTAGAAGGCAAGAAAAAGCTAGATCATGTGTTGTCAAGTGCTGCAAAGGACCAGAATTTCTAGGGCAAAAAAGAAAAGAAAGGTGCAATAGAGGGTAGCATGACAAGAGCAGGAATCAAGGTGCATAAAAATAGCAAGAAGTTCAACACATGAGGTCTTCAAGTGGGAAGCACTGCATACAGTCATTGTAAAGGTATCATTGTACTAAGTCATCGTAAATGCATCATTGTAAAAATTGTACAAGTTTCTATTTGCCAAGAGTTGAAGAGGTAGTGTTAGGAGGTTTAGGATCATAATTAGGTGGTTGTGTCATAGTTGGGGTTATGGTCTAGTGTGTCTTCTTCTTCTAAATCATTATATATCATTGTAAAGTGGACCATTTTCCATGGTACGGGAGTCCATTCTTGCTTTATTATTTTATAGGGTGGTAGGGTGGTGCGAGGCTGGTGCATGAATTCACTAACAAGTTCAAGCCTGTGAAAAATTTAGGGTGGTAGGGTGGTGCTAGGGTGAGTTGTAGCTCATTGGGTGTTGGGGCATCCGTTCAGTTGAGTACTACTGAAGAATCTTTGGCATTGGAGAGTCCATCTAGTGGGAGGTAGAGAAGAATTATTTTCTAGATTCTAGGAAGTTGGAGCTTTATTTTCAGTTGGAGTTGAATATTAAATAATTATTAAAAAAGAATTTAGGTGGTTTTTATCCCGGAGAGGGTTCTCGCCTTAAAAATTGTGTGCATTTGTGTTCCTTTTTTTTATAGCTATCATTGTAAAAAAAATGATAATAATTGAATATTAACTAATGCTCTAATTGAAAGGAATATTGATTTTCCCCCCTCCCCCCCCTCTCAGTATTTCCAACAATTGGTATTAGAGCTTGGTTCCTTCAATAGCAGTTTAACAGCTGGAAGGAGGTCATGGAGCATACCAAGAATGGTGTACCTATGTTCAATGAAAATAATTATGCACTCTGGAAAGGAAGAATGGAGGTCTATCTCTTGGCGCAAGGTTATGAAGTATGGGACACTGTTCAAAATGGATATACATCAACTGCAAATAAACAAGGTAAGAATAATTTGGTAAATGACGCAAAAGCAAAGAATATTATTATCAGTGGACTTATTTAATCTACTTATCATAAGGTGGTGGGTTGTAAAACTGACAAAAATGTATAGGACAAGATTGAGAATATATATGCAGGTGACTCAAATGTCAGAGAAGAAAAGCTTCAAATCTATAGAGAAAATTTTGAGCAACTCAGAATGAAAGAAGATGGCAACATTACTGCATACTTCCAATATGTTGATGAAATAACTAATACTCTGGAAGGATTGGGAGAGCCCGTTGACAAAAATACTATTATACGAAAGATTCTTAGAAAGGTATTGGTCTTAGAATACAGTGAAAATCTGCAAAAACTCAGCAAAGAGGAATTACATGGAGCTCTCATAGAATATGAAATGAGACTTGATGAAGAAGAGGGTACTTTTCATCTAGAAACTGCATTCATTGCATCTAAGAAAAACAATAAGGAAAAACAACTTTCAATTGAAAATACATGCACCTACAAGTGTGAAGAAAAGGGAGATGATGAAGAAGGTCTTTCAAATGAAGAATATGCTTACTTTACGAGAAAGCTAAAAATTGGTAAGGGAAAATTCAAAGGTAAACTTCCATTGATATGTTTCGGCTGTGGTGAGGTTGGGCATTTCACAGCAAAATGTCCGAACCGAAGTGATGGCAACTCAAAAGGAAAGAAAGGATTTAGAAAATTCAACAAGCAAGAAAAAAATAAAGTATCCAAAAGGAACTTTTTCTCTAAAGAAGATAGTTCATCATATGATGAAGACAGTGACAGCGAAGAAGAAGTCAATGAGGGAGTATTGTTCATGGCTAAGCACAATAAACAAGAGGTATCAAACATCGAAGAAGAGAGGGTTGACCATAGAAGAATTTTCTAAGGAGGCAATCAGGCTTATAAAGCCACTCAAGGATGACAATATCTGTTCCAATACTCTTGAAGAACAAGTTCAAGGTCTCAAAATTGAAGTTGAAGAACACAAATGTATTTAAGAGTCACTTCAAAAGAAGTTGGAAGAAAGCAACCAAGAAAGGGAATCATTAGAAGCCGAATTAGTCTCGTTGTGTAAGGAAGTGAAGAAGGAAAAAACTGTCCAAAACTATGCCAACAGCTCAAGGGCATTGGAATAAATCATCAACAATCAACAATATTACAATGACATAACTCACCTCGGTTACAAAGAAGAAGAAGTAGGACCTTCTACAACAAAATACAATGAACCTATGAGATCGGACATGCATTTAGACTTCATTGGACAAGATTCACAGAACATCCTTGGAAGATGATTCCTCGACAAATATTTCCATCCAGGTACCAACATATATCACTATAAGAAAAAGGGACATTGGTGAGGGGAGAAAATGGTCACCATAAGCTCATTGGTGAGGGTCAAAAGAGTCTTCGTCACTAAAAATTGAATGTCACCAAAGGTGGCGTCACCGAAAATATAGGTGTTGTGGTGACATTCAAGGTCCGTCACCAATAATTATTTATAGTGATGGATAGTGACCGTCACAATTTTATATGAGCAATGGTGACAGGCAATAGCCTCTGTCACCAAAAAAATGAATGTCACCAAAGGTGGCGTCATCGAAAGTATGTGTTGTGGTGACATTCAAGGTCCGTCACGAATATTGATTATAATGACAGATAGTGACCGTCACCATTTCATATGAACAAAAATGATTTTTTGTGATGGACCTTTCATGGCTATCACTATTGATGCATATATATGTCGATGTTCAGTGAGCGTCACCATAAACTCATTGGTGACATCAAGGTCTATCACGAATAATCACCATAATTACAAACAATGACCCTCATCATTTCATATCAACAAAAACGATTTATGGTGATGGAACCTTCATGGTCGTCACTATTGATGTGTATATATGGTGGCGTTCATTGACCGTCACCATTTCATATTTTGGTGAAGGTCAAACAATGTCACCATAAGCTCATTGGTGATGGTCATATGAGCCTTCGTCACCAAAAACTAATCGTCCCCATTCCATATGAATATCGGGGCACGATGGAATCAAACCACCAACCTCCTGCTTGTAAAGCAGGTGCTCTTCCATTGAGCTAGAACCCTTTAAAGAATTATACTTTTAAAATTTATATCTTGAAACTTTATAGATTGTAAATGCTACAAATTTCAATAAATTAAGGTCTTGACAATCTTTTACTAGTAAGAAAAACATCATCGAAGTTTCATGTCCCTACCTAATGGTTATGGAAGTTATGAAAAGTGGGTTGAGGGAAAAATAGTTACGTATAAGAGACACTACAACAAACCAACTCCTCGATGTTTCTCCAATGACTGCCCAAGAAGCTCCTCACTGTTGCTCCAAATATTTCCCAAGAGACTCCTTAATGTTGCTCCAAAAACCAACTCCACCTTCACAAATTCCTCACAAATGCTCACACTAATGCAATGAGGTAGTTGTGAGGAAATGAGAGGGGTTGGGTAGATTTTATAGGTTTGGGACGGGTTAGAGGGCATACCAAAACCCTAAAAGCCAACTTAAATCGAATTTGGGGTCTGAAATTCGTCGTTTTGGTGGGTCACGGTCGAGTTTGACTGGCTCGGCTGATCCAAGACGGACTCTATCGAGCCGGTGGGTTTATTACCAAACCGCCCGAGTTAGTGACTGACTTGGTCGGTTCAGTAAAAAACCGGATTTTGGCTCGGTTTTTGTACCAAGCTGACCCAACTGGAGGGTTGGCTCAGGCAACTTGGCTGCATTTTAAAACATTGTTTGAAACATCTTGGAAGATTTCTTATTGTTTAATAATCAATGGCTAATTGTACTAAGAAGGCAAGTTCTCTAAATTGTTATTTAAAGCTAGCATTTATTATCTTGCATCTTGTAGTTATTGAGTAATTGTATCATTAACATCTCTTGTTTGTTACTGTCACTTGTTAAATTGGAACTTGTCTTGTGGTTGAGATTACCCTTTATAAGCATTGTAAATTACTTGATATCTTAAAGCAAATCCTAACCAAATACATTTGAGTAATCTCACCTAAATACACACTCATTCACCTTGCATAGCATTCTAAGCTAGTCTTGCATATAATAACTTACTTCCAAGCATAAGCTTGGTTGATAGAAACAATAGGACCTCCTTTATAAATTTAGCTTGAAGGACTTAGCACCTCTTTAGCGGTTAACATGATGACCTTGCAGTCGTTAGAGCCACAGTCTCTACAGTGCCGAAGGCATCGGGTGGTTAGTGTTGAATTGTGTAGCTTGGGAGGTACTTCAAGCCCAAGGGTTCAGGGTTTGGAGGACAAAGTGCCACAAGGGAAACTTGTGGGCTAGGAACCCAAGTGTGGGATTTTGGCACCCAATGAGTTTTGGGACACAACCAAGAATAAGAAATGGTATATTATGGATGAGGATGATAGTGCTCGGTGATACAATTCTAACGCATCGAAAATCGTCTGATTCTGAGTCGTTGTTTGGGAGATATGAATTTTTGAAGATGACATAATTATTAATTCATCAAGTAGGCCAACTTGAAGGAATTTAGAGATGTCTCTTCTTCATGATTTCATGGAGGATTACTTGTCTATAAAATGAGGATGAGTTAGTATTGTTTGAGCATCCAAATTGGGCAAGTACATCTCTGAATTTGTTTGGGTTTAGCCACAGTTGGAAGAGGCCTTGTAAGGAGCGAATTATGATAGCGTGGAGGAGGCTTATTTGCATAGAGGAGAGGTCGAATTGGTGTAGGTACAACATGCCTCTTCTAGGTTTGTTTTAGGCCTCATTTAAGGTCTGTCTGAAGCTTAGACTTGCTGGAACAGAGGTCGCAGGAAGAGGAGTTGTTTGCATAATGTTTTGAGGGCTGCACGTGGAGAAGGAAGGTGGATTGGGTATGATGTAAGGGAGCCTCAGTGGATTGTGGTAGGCCGCAAGCCTAGCCACTCCAAATAGGCTAGCATGGAGTCTTTAAAGGCTGCCACATGCCCACAACAACAACCCATACATAGGGCACCTTGTCTTGCCTAGGTCACAGCTAGAAGGAAGTTGTCTAGTGGCTGGTTAGTGGTTGTTGTAGCCTGCAAATTGCCCTAACTAGGATAGCAGTACTACAGTATTGTAACAGAAATGTTTGTGGAGGTGTATTGGGTCAAGAAGTGACCAGATCGGATCATTTTGGTTGTTGACTATGGAAGCCAAGTAGTGAAATGGACAAGGGTGTCGAGAGCACTTCAAGTGTTGGCAGAATCTGCAGTGGATGGTTGGGTGTCATAGAGCTATTGGAGGGTAGTGAGATTGGCTACCCAAAGTAGCCCTAGACAAGTTATCTTGAAGGACGAAGAGCAGTTGAAGGATGGGTGAAGGACAGCGCAGAAGTGCAACACTCTGATGTGTAAGAGTTGTTGCTAGCCTGGAATATTGGAGCTCGGGTGTTGGCCAGCCTAGAGGAGCAGATTGGATCAGGTCAAGTTCACTCTACAGAAGGATGTGTAGTAGTGGTAGGGGGTAGCCCTCCTGGAGTCTCAATGTGTAGATGCCTTGATGGCCTAAGGCACTACTAATGAGTAGAATGGAAGCGAAGGACTGGCAGGACAAGAGACGACATTTTGTTTGTCAGTGTATCTTGTTTACCATAGACTGTTGTATTATTTAGATTCGATTTAATATAATGAAGATTGGGACTATACATTATTATACAATTTTGTTTAAAACTATGTCTATTGTGCATATGTGATTTACTGCTTTATATTTTCCATTGTGAAAAGTAGTTTATGGTTGAGATTCTTGGTTTGGTAGCATATGTAATTTAAGACTGTAACCTAGATCCAAGGTCACGAAAATTAAACATGGTATCAGAGCGTATCTAAACTACTTTGGAAGCTATTAAATCATAGTTTGTGCAGCGAAGTACAGCGTGAGAGGGAGTTGGTTGCATTATGAGTTAAAGAAGTCACTACAATGTCGAAGTTGTAGGAAAGTCTCTGGTATGAGGATAGGTTGGAAGGGTTGTCCAACTATACTCTTTGGAAGGAAATGATCAATTTGGTCTTGCAGTTCAATAGGATCTGGGAGTTTGTCAAGAAGGAAATCGAGAAACCAACAAACCCTAAGGAGTTGGATGTATGGGAAGATTTGGATACGAAGGTAAGGTTGATCATCCTTGACAATGTGAAGGATTCCTTGATGCTGCATGTGTCCAGGAAGAACAATGCACATGAGATGTGGACGACTCTTCAAAATTTCTTCCAGAACAAGAAAGAGAACTAGGTGCTGGTAGTGGAGGATAAGTTTAATTCCACCAAGATGATACAGGGTGAAGGAACGACTTCGTATCTAACGAGGTTGTATCAGGTTCGAGATGATCTTGTTGTCGTTGGGGTCAAAGTTTCAGATGAAGAGATGGTAAGGATTGCCTTGAAAGGGGTCACCTCGGAATGGAAATATTTCATCAAAGGAATTGTTGCCCAGGAGAAGTTTCCAGACTAGAATAGATTTTGGGACGACTTCATTCAGGAAGAATGGCAAGACAAGGATATTCATTCTTCCAAGAAGGAAGACGAGGACATGGAACTTGAAAATAGAATGAAGGGTAAGCGAAAGAAGGACTTGAGTAAAATCAAGTGTTTTCACTGTGGTGAAATGGGTTATTTTTCTTCGAATTATCTGAAGAAAGAAAAGGAGAGAGAAAAGAAGAAAGGGAAGCAAGCTACTTTTCTTGCCAATAAAGCAAAGAATGATGAGATCACTATAAGATTGGAAGAAGAAGAATACATTGCTATTATTTCTCATTTCTCGAAGGGTACTATCTGAGAGGATGGATGGTACGTGGACAGTGGTGCGACGAAGCATATGACTCGATCACAGGATTTATTTGAGACTCTTATTGAATGGGACTCGAAGTTGCACATGGTGTTGGGCAACAAGATTCAATTGGGGATCTGAGGTTCTGGGGTGGTGCCATTCAGGATGGAGAGGGGATGTATGATATGGGTCTAGGATGCATTGTTTGTACCAGGACTCAGATATAGTGTGATCTTTGTCTCAATGATGGAGAGGAAGGGGTTTGAGGTCTTGTTCCAGGATGGGAAGACAATATTTGAGCCTAGGCGCTCTAATTCTGATGGGATTGTGCTTGGAGTCAGGGAGCATGGTATCTACAGGTTGATAGGCAAGCCTGAGGATCATGGGAAGAACCGGGGACAGGTACAGGTTCCAGAAAAGAAGCAGCATGTGCAGGTGCATGTGCAGGTTTCAGAGGAGAAGGTACAGGTTCCCAAGAAGAAGGTACACTTTTCCAAGAAGGTCCAAGCTTCAGAGGCTCAGAGGGAGTCTAGTTCTAGAGGGAGTTTTCAGATTCAGAGGAGACTCTGCAACCCAATAAGAGCACTTGGTCAGCGGGGAGCAAGGGTACTTCCACATCCAGCAAGACAGAATCGTGGTGAGATTGGAAAGTGATTCAAGAGTAGAAGAAGAAGTAGGAGGCTTCCAGTAACAACGACATTTCCGAGAAAAGCATAGTGCATGCTACAGGGATTGCTGCAATTGTGAGAAATAGGAGTTGGGAAATTTTTTCGAGTAGTGATGATGAAGATGAAGTACTTCCTTGGCATGGAGGTACCTCCCTCACTAAGAGGGAGTGTTGAATTGTGCATCTTTGGAGGTAATCCAAATCCAGGGGTTCGGGGTTTGGAGGACAAAGTGCCACAAGGGAAATTTTTGGGCTTGGAACCCAAGTGTGGGGTTTTGGCACCCATAGAGTTTTGAGGAAAAACCAAGAAGAAGACACAACATGTGATGGATGAGGATGATAGTGTTCGGAAATATGATTCTAATGCATCAAGAATCATCCAATTCTGAGTTGTCGTTTGGGAGATATGAATTTTTGAAGATGACATAATTATTAATTCGTCAAGTAGGTCGACTTGAAAGAATTTGGAGGTGTCTCTTCATCATGATTTCGTGGAGGATGACTTGTCTATAAAAGGAGTACGAGTTAGTATTGTTTGAGCATCTTAATTGGGCAAGTACATCTCTGAATTTGTTTGGGTTTAGCCGCAGTTGGAAGAGGCCTTGTAAGGAGCATATTGAGACAGTGTGGAGGATGCTTATCTGCGTAGAGGAGAGGCCAAGTTGTTGTAGGTATAGTGTGCCTCTTCTAGGTCTGTTTTAGGCCTCATTTAAGGTCTATATCAAGCTCAGACTTGCTAGAATAGAGGCCACTGGAAGACGAGCTATTTGCGAACTGTTTTGAGGGATGCACGTGGAGAAGGAAGGTGGATTGGGTATGTTGTAAGGGAGCTGCAGTGGACTGTGGTAGGTTGCAGGCCTAGCCACTCCAAACAGGCCAGCGTGGAGTCTTTAAAGGCTACCACATTCCTACAACAACAGCCCATACATAGGGCACCTCGTCTTGCCTAGGCCGCAGCTAGGAATAGGTTGTCCAATGGCTGGTTAGTGGTTAGTGCAGCCTGCAAAGTGCCCTAACTAGGACATCAGTGCTACATTATTGTAACAACAATGTTTGTGGAGGTGTTTTGGGTCAAGAAGTGATAGGATCGTATTAGTTTGGTTGTTGACTGTGGAAACCAAGCAGTGAATTAGATAAGGGTGTCGAGAGCACTTCAAGTGGTGGCAGATTCTGCAGTGGATAGTTGGGTGTCATAGAGTTGTTTGAGGGAAGTGAGATTGGCTACCCAAAGTAGCCCTAGACAAGCTATCTTGAAGGATGAAGAGTAGTTTAAGGTTGGATTAAGGACAGTGCCGAAGTGCAACACTCTGATGTATAAGAGTTTTTGCTAGCCTAGCAGATTGGAGCTCGGGTGTTTGCTAGCCTAGAGGAGTAGATTGGATCAGCCCAAGTACACTCTACAGAAGGGTGTGCAACATTGTTAGGGGGCCAACTGAGTTTCCAGTCTATCCATATGAAGCTCTTGCAAGTAAATCTCTGCATAGCGTAAATGAAAATCATTGCTTGTCAAAGATAAAACTATAGCCATATAACTGAGAAATCTATTTGAACAAAAATTCATGCAAACAACAAAAATTTTGGAGAGTAAAGAAAATCACCTAACACCTTCCACATCCCCTTCTGAGACCATATGATGAAGAACATTTGATTATCTTGTACAAATTCCAAGATAGATGCAGGAGATGGCTCTATCCATGTAGTCTCAGAATCTTTTGATGGATCACTACCATGAGAAACCATGAAATCTATGAGTTTTTACCCACAAAAAAATTATAGATTTCAGTCTTACTCTCAGGCTCAGCTCAATGGAAAATAATGATAATCCTGTTGCAATTAAGTTTTTTGACAAAATGAAGGATGCCTCTTCCAAAAAGTGGTTACACAATACTCAAGCCGGACATGACAAAAATAGTACAATATCCCAGTAAAATTTGGTCCATCATTAATCAGTAATCATATTTATGGAAGAAATATTTATTCACCTGACTAATCTACTTATTTTGTTTAACATTGATGGAAATTCATGCAGCTCATTTTCAACATTCTATGCTGAAATTCATAACTATTTTTAATTGTGCCATCTTAGCAATATAGTAACTAGAAAGCAACACAGGAAATAAAAAATTTGTGAGAAAATTGAATATGTACATACTAAATACGCTTCACATCAGTTGCATCAAGAAAATATACCATAAGTTAAAATTAAACTAATCAAAGAAAGCCTTACATTACAAATAGCAACATAAAGCTTCCCACTATATTCTTACTTGTCTAGACTTGCAAGAGGGCTAAGCGGAATCTCCTGCAAATGGCGTAAAAATATGGGCATCATGGCATGAAAAGTGGGTCTCTTTGAAAGATTAAACTGTTAACATTCACCAATCATCTTCCACATCTCTCTTGGGATTCCAACACCAACAACACTAGCATATTCAGGAGGCTACCTTTGAGCCTTGACAATAGCCCTAGATCTCCTCTGAACTTAGGTTATTCTACCTACATGAAAAATCTCATTAGATATCTAGCAAGTGTGTTTCATATAGATGGTACCATGTTTGCACATTACAAAAGAAAGGGGAATTGAATATTGGACTTCTCAACTACAAAAACAAGGGTAGACACAATATAACTTATAAAATTTCTCCAGTGCACATCTCAACCAAGGTGCAACCAAAACTCCAGGCATCAGATTTTGAAGAAATTCTATTTCCTTCATCCCAAAAAATGTTCAGAGAAGGCTTCTTGAGTGGTTCCCAATATTCTGGGGTTGTATAATGAGGATTCAACATAGTACACTCCACACATGAATGTGTCCTTGTCACATCATCCTTTGGGGTTGAGTGAGATCTTCTACATTAAGGTTTCTTCAAAAATTCTGGAAGACCAAAATCAGAAACTATTGCTCGCCCTCTTGCATCTAAAATAAGGTTGGATGGTTTGAGATTCATACACGAGACACCTACTGCATGAAGCTCTGCAACACGACGAGAAATATCTACACCATATCTTCATACGCATTTCCAATAAGATTCATCAATGCATATTAGTATCACCCTTCTAAATATTGATTAAATCTCCGATATCATTAAAAACTCAGACTTTTAATCACAAATTCAATTGCAGACATTCTACAAACAATGAACCAAAAATTAGAATCAAATTTGTAGATGCATAATCTATAATGTAGTGATATTAGAAACTATTTACTCCACTGTTTGCTGCATCCTTCACTGTTCGCTCACCATTTGTTTGTTGCCTCCTTAACTCTGGTAGAAATCTTGTAAAATCATGAGTTTGGGGGAGGGGGTGGTTTTGAAAAGAAAATAAACATCATCAGAATAAGGTTTACATTTTTCTCTATCTCCTTCTGTGATGCTTTCGTTAGTGAAACCTCTTCTTTTGAGAATCACCAAAAGATATAATGGGTGGCACTGAGTGGTTTTTAAAGCTTTGGGGACACCCCTGGAAACCATGTTAGATAAGAAAATAATCTCATGGAAAGTGTTCTTCTGAGGATTTCCATTCCACAGGTTATCATATCCAAAAACCATATAACATGAATGCATTATATTTTATGCTCTTCTAAATATCAATGCAGTGCCTAATTCTATGTGTGGTCAGCAGAATGGAGAAATGTTCCATATGCCAGAGGACCCTCCATCGCGAAAGAGACCAGGGGAGGCTGTGGATATTACTGCTTTGCAACATCAAATACCATTGTTAATAAATTTGTGCGACCTTCATTAGCAAGCCCTAGCTGCAGGACCAAGGAATGTACCACACTCAGTGGGTACTGTATCAACTGGTCTGCATCTGGAATTTGAGAATGAACAAGTCAATTCTTCAATACCATCTACAATGAGAGGCGATGTAGCTTCTACCCTTCATTTTCTAACAGAGCATATAGCATCATTGTTGCAAAAACAGAAAGAAGAGCCTGCTCAATTTGTGAGGGCATAGGCGGATCAGTTGAGGCAATCTCTTGAAGAGAAGAGGTAGAGGCATATGTCTATTCTTTCTATGATTGAGGAAAGCGTCTTGAGGCAAATAAGGGAAAAATATTTGGAGATGGAGAAGTTCAATCTTAGAAACAAAGAACTATAGGAGCAGGTCAAACAGCTGAAACTGGAAGCTTGCGTATGGCAGAGCAAAGCTAAGCATCAGGAAGCCATGCTGAAATCCTTGAGAAAAACTATTTTGGTTTTACTATTTTGGTTCAAATATGGATTGTATTTAGTGCTCTATTTTGATTATATGCATCCTTACTAGCTATATACATGCGAGAAATTTTCGTATTTGTGTATAATGGTTTGGATTCATATGGATGTACATGAATATTTATTTTTTAATCAAAATTTGAATATTTTATGTATTTTTGGGTCATACAGTTTTTTTTGGTTGACACCAGTTTCCAATTTTAGAGGTACACTGGTCTGGTTCTAATAATAATGAAGCAAACAGGATTCCCCTTCCTTGCTCATGTCAGCTGGGAGCTCTTGTCTGACCCATTTTTGGCTTCTGGGTGTAATGATGTAAGTGAACATGCATCTCCCTATGTGGCCTTGATGTGTGTACATTATATCTCATATATGTGAAATTTTCAACAAAATAATTCAAAACTTCCCTCATCTACGTTGGAGGAATTCCAATTCCAACAGTCCAAGCTCTCATCTCATAAAAAATAATGTGTAAAAAGTTGAGGATAAATCTGAATAGGTTCTATCAGAAATGTCGATGCCAGATGGTCTAACCTCCACAAAAATGCTTGCAACTTTTTCATTCCAGCTTAATTTAGTTTCAATAATTACAGAACCTAACTTTCTCATCTCTAATCCACAAGGAACCCAGGAAGTCATTCAACAACAGACATAGATCATGATTTCTTTCCTTGCAATGTTAATTTTTCAACAAAAACATTCAAAATTGGAACAATAAGCTAATAGGGCTAATTATTCATGTAAATACAATAGTGCTTCTCATAACCACAACACGGAGATATCGGTTTTCCTATAGCTATCAATATTTCAGTGCCCTAGAAGACCACTTCTATTATGGGTGAACCATAATTCACATTCTTTCTTCTGAAACAAACTCAACTTTTGAAGCAAACCACTGCAGTTAAATAATATACATGTACTAATATGTCCTATCAAATTAGTACCTAATTAAGATACCCACCTTTTGAACCTGCTGAACCTTGTTCCCTTTGAATACTATGAGCCTCTGATGCTGAACGATGGGATGATTTCCCTGTATCTTTATTGTTTTTATCTCTTGCTAGGAGATGTATAATAATCTTTTTCCTCTTGCTGCTCTCAGACTTGCTAGCAAACATTTCAGTTTGTGTATCCACTTTCTCATGTATTTGACTATGAGATGACTTGGAATTGCTTTTACTTTAATGACCTTTGGAATTCGTTTTGCCACTAAGTAAACCACTTTCAATTATGTTTCTTTTAAAAATCATGTCATTAGCCTCCACTAATATCCCATGTTTGACTGAACTTGTTGTTTTGGGAGGAGAATATAATTTATTCCCATCTAATTTTTGAGACCACTCCTCTTCATTTTTTCATATATCAAACTATTTTGGTCCTTACTTGGTGTTGAATTCTCTTCTACTTTCATTTCAGACTGAAATATATGAAAATTGTTATTCAATGCCCCTGTTTTACCATTTGACTAAACTTGTAATCCTTTCTTCTTAACAATTTTTTTATTTACTAATGCATTTTTTGAGGCCTTTTTTCCATATTCCCTTGGTTTCATCATTTGATCCTTTCCACTTTTAAAGGTCTTTTCAACTAAACCCTTGGATATGGATTTGGAATCTTTTGGTTGAATGGATGGGAATTCTTCGTCATCGTCTGATTAAGGGCAAAGGAGTATCATTTATTGTTGTGAAGGGAATCTAGCATCAGCCCTGAGTTTAGTCATCTGCTCCCGCTCTGTTTCATCCCTCCTCCTGCACAGCTCTTGAACAACGTCATCAAGATCATTAACATGTTCTCCAAAAGTATGAAAGAGATATGTAATTGAATGCAATCAGAAAACCACTTGAATTAATGATCTACATAACCATGTGACCAGGAAGACCTGGTAACAGTCTCCACGACATGCAGCACATCTGTAATACAAATTTCCATCTGCTTGGAATTGCTGATACTTTTCTTCACTACATTGCAATCCAAAACCACCCATCAATACGAGGAATTAAAGAGTTGTGATAGTAACAATCATGTTACAATCCCAAAAAAGGCGATCAAGAAAAACTAAACATATGAATAATATAGGCATCCGTGGACAAAGAAAAAAGAAGAATAGTGTATAAGGTAAGAATCTTGCAAATCAATATGAAAAATATTGCTAAGAAATTAGGAACTATCAAATTTTTCCTGAGTTATTCTCCCTGCTTGTTGATTTGTTGTTGAGTCATTCCAAGTTTTCCCAGCTTATAATGAAAATTATTGAATACTAATCTTAAGTCACGCCTCTCTCCAATTGAATCACTAGATAATGACAACAGTCTTACCTTTAATATTTGATTTTTCCTATGAAATCAGACACACGTTTCCAGGTACACAGATAAAGGAAAATGAAGTCTTTCCCTATAACATAAGAAACTATATCTATATAAACGTAACTTGAAAATTTCCACTTTCCTTTCCATCGATTAGGTCAATCATGCCTCAATCAGATATAGGCATACTAACACTGAAAATTCCATATGTAAAATGAAATCACCATGATTATGCACTGTGAATCCAATTTCTTGAGTTCAATCAAGTGTATCAGATTAGACCTACTACAGCATGGACGTGCCCTTCCTCCTCCTTCCTTGGAAAAACCTTCCAACGAGGGAAATTAAGGGAGGGAAACGAAAAAAATTGATATTCGAAAAACATAAATCCCATGAATTTTACTAGTTGTACTCAAAAGCTAAGGAGAAGGGGTTTTGAGATACATTAGTGAATACAAACCCTACAAGAATTGTTAACGAAGGAAAAGTTATTTCCTATTGACATTTTCATCATGGTAGTGTATAACTTTGTATTAAGTAATGGGTTATAATGGGGTTGGAAAATAGGATAGCTCAAAGGATTAAATGATCATGAAGGACACAAAAGCTAAAGAGCAAGTTGAATAAGTTTTGAGGAAGTAGAGATAAATAATGAGTGGTGGTTGAACTAGATGTGAGCAAATGAAGAAGGTAATGAGGAGTTCAAAATGAGATTAACAAGGAAGAGAGTAGTGAAGTGAGGATGAGAGAGTTGGAGAATTTCAATGGGAAAGGTGAGTTGGCGAGTGGATGGTTGTGAAACAAAGGGTTGATGATAAAATATAGCTCAATAAAGAGTAGTATTCAAGGCACCTCAAAGAGGTCTAATGAACACACTAGAGTGGGGTTACGAGAGATATGTGATTACAAAGTAGCAGGTTGGATGAAATGTAGGATGAGAAAGAATTAAATGAACTAATGGGGAACCATATCCGAAGGCTAGCAGAGGATGAAAACATAGTAGTGGGCATGGCATTAGACGATAGCAAAGTTGGCCTTGTACCAACCCTACCCCTTATGCTTCTTAAACACAATTAGGTAACACTACACTAGCGTGTTAGTAATGGTTCAAGTCCACCTCGTAGTCAACTTACTTATGGATGAACAATAACAATTAGAGGAAGTAGTCTTAACAATAGTGCAAGTTTGAATATTAAGAGTAGCACAGTTGGGGGTTTTACTTATTTAGAGAAAAAAACAAGAGTTTCATAAATTTTAGTACCTATGATGCTTTGAATTATAACCTAGGAGCATGTAAGAGAAATAATATTAGATGATGTACTATTTAAAAAATTTAGTCATGTGTAAATGCTTTGGAAAAAAACATAATGATCCACAGACATTGATATAAAACAAACCTTAAAAATGTGACTTTTAAAATCTCTTATGAAGTTACCTAATGTCATTCGAGGAGATATCACAATTACTTATATAAGTAATGGTGCGATCATATTTTTCATTCTCTTAAAGGAAATATTTCTAGACATGCACCCCATCAAGAATAAATCATCCTAACAGAAACGTTTGAAGTAATATAAATCATCCTATGACTATCCTCAAATGAATTCTCACCCATAGCCTTGGTGATGGTGTAAGGCTTGTATCAAAATGGTATGAGCTTCTTCTGGGAGTTTGTCGATTGCTCTTTATGCAAGTGCAACCATAACTCGTCCCCAACCTAAAACTTATGTCGAACCGAATGGATTGTGTATCTACTTGTACTTGGAGTTGGAAACTTTCTATAAAATATCATGAAATCATTATTGAATTTGTTAGATACATTCCTCAAAATTGGTTGCATTGCTCACCTCTTTCCAAGAATGGGAGGTATCTTCATGTCTTATTCCATGGATATAGATACATCAATTTGTGTCAATTGTTGGGACACCAAGAACACCTGAAAAGGCTTGTGGGTAATAGAAATATGAAGAGCTATGTATAATTTCTGTTGAAAATAAGGAATGCTTTCAACATGTGTATGTGGATCCTCACAATTGTATACTCTAAGGACATCTACAATGATCATATCGAGTACTTTTTATTTATCAATCTAGGGATGGAAGGCAATGGATTTGGTCAAGCTTGATGTCCATCATGGACCAAAGGTTAAACCAGAAAATACTGAGGAACCTACTATCCCTATCAAGAAATATGGTCTTTAGCAACCCAAAATGAACCAAAATATGCTTGAAGAAGAGCTTATGAGTTGATTTTGTTTTGACAATCTTCTTATGGGGTGCCAAAATTCTCGTCCAAAGGAAGCAGTCAACAACAACAAAAAACACATTTTTTAGCATGCTTGGTTGAGTGAAAACATTATCTAGAGTAGGAAAATACCTACTGTTGAAAAATGCAGCAAGAAAATCTCAATTTGACTTTGCCTAGGTCAAATTGAGAAAAATCGGATTTCCATATCAATGGACAACTTGGAGGCAGTTAACTAAGGTGACATGGATCTTGTCACTAATTTAGCTTAGTAAATTCAATTTAGAGGAGTTGGAATTCAGTTAAGCATGTGTGATTGCTAATTTGTAGCAATCAAGGTCAATTATTTCAAGTTGTTTTCAGTTAAAGTAGTTTTAACTATTGGAGGAACTAGTGGAAGGCCAGTTGTGTAGTGGGACTTCAGCGTAACTCAGTGATCATCTAGATAGCTGATCAATCAAACCAAAATATATGGTGCATGCAGAGAATTCAAGTTCCCCAACTATGGTGAATATTCTAAGGCAGTGCACAATTATTATATACTAGATTGAGTGTACATGAATTGTATTGGTCAAGTGATCAACCCTAGGGAATTGTGCAAGCATTTTGGAGGAATTTCCTAAATAATAGGGGCCTAATTCCTCAGGAATTGTGCAATGAAATAGGGGCTCAATCAGAGGCAAAAATTGACTAAGTCTGGGTTAGAGCTTCTCAATTAGCAGAGAGATAGGTTATTCACTTGTAGGTTGTGCTAAGAGCGAGCAAGCAATTGAAATACATCTTTATTCTTCTGATTTAATGCAAGTACGCATAAGGGGTTTTTATCAATTTCTTTCCCCTGTAAAAATATTATGTGCATGTGCGTTATTTCTCATTGCATGTTTGTGATTGATGTTCTAAATTGTGAATCGAATTCTGCATAGCAGTAGAGTAGGATCTTTGGATCGAAATGTTATTGGTAGAAAGGAAACACTATTACCGATGAAATAGATAACCTGACCTCAAAACGGGAACTCTAGCCCAAAAAGACTCAAAAAACATGAAAAAACACCCCAAAAACAAAAAAAGTGTATTCCATAATGCACTTGGTTTTTTTTGAAGGTCAAATTTCAACATTTTCTAAAATTATGCTAAAAACAAAATTGTTTCTTGAAAAAAGGATTGAAAAAACACCCTAAAAACAAAACCAGTTGATGCTGGAATAACTAAAAAAAAAAAAAAATGTCATATTTTTGACATTTTTAAAAATAGAAATAACATTTTTTAATTTTTAAAATTCAAACATTAAAAAAAACCTAAAATTTAAGAAAAAAATAAATTTAAAAAATAAAAACATTTTAAAGCTTCAAATTTAAAAATATATAGGAATAAAAAAATAAAAATAAAAACAAAATAAAATTTTTAATTCAAACATTAAAAAAAACCTAAAATTTAAGAAAAAAATTAAAAATTAAAAATTAAAAAAAAAATTAAAGATTAAAATTTCAAAATATATAGAAATAAAAAAATAAAAATATTAAATTAAAAAGAAAAACAAGTTAAAAAAAGAAAGAAATTATAAAAAATAAAATATAGAAATTAAATTTAAAAAAGAAAAAGAAAATGTTTATTAAATTTAAAAAATAAAAAATTAAATTTTAAAATAAAAAATATATATATATATATATATATATATATATATATATATATATATATATATATATATATATATTAAAACAAATAGATTTTAAAAATATATTAAATTTAAAATTATAAAAAATAATATATATATATATATATATATATATATATATATATATATATATATATATATATATATATATGAATGAACTTAAATTAAAAATATATATATTAGATTTTATTAAATTAAAAAAAAAAATTGTTAATATTAAAATAACAAATTACATTAAAAAAAATATTAAATTTTAATAAATAAATGAATAAACAAATAAATTTTGAAATAAAAATCAAATTTTAAATATAAAGAAATTAAAAAAAAACATTGTTAAAATAAAAAGTTAAATTTTTTTTTTAAATCAATTAAAATTGAAAAATTGAAAAAAATAAATTAAAAAATATATATTATATAAAAAATAAAATAAAAAACAAATTAATTTGAAAATATTAAATTTAACTTAAAAAAAAAATCTAATTTTAAATACACAATTTTTATTGAAATAAAAAAATATAAAAATTTTATGTAATTAAAAAAATAATAAGAAAAAAATTTAAAATTTAAAAAAAATATTAAATTCAAATAAATAAATAAATAAAAATACAAATTTACTAAATTTTAAAAAAATTAATGAAAAAACTAAACATAAAATTTAATAATAATAAAAAAATATATGAAAAAATTTAAAAAAAAAATACAAAATTTAATAAAAACTATTAACAAAATTTAGAAAAAATAAATAAAAAACAAAAAAATGAATAAAATTAAAAAAAAAACAAAAAAAATTAAAAAAAAAGAAAGTAAATTTCAAATATAAAAATTAAATTAAAAAAAAATAATTTTAAAGTTTTTGAATTAAAAAAGAATTAAAAAAAATCAAATTGAAAAAAAAAAATATTAAAAATAAAAAAATAAAAAATAAAAAATAATTTTTTGATTGTGGTGGCGCCGCCAATCGGCCTCCTGCCCAATTGACGGCGGAGGCCGGCCGCTAGGCGAGATACCGATTCCGAGAATCGCCCTCTTGCAGCAGGAGGCCGATTCCGAGAATCGGCCTCGCGCGACAGGAGGTCAATTCCCGGAATCGGCCTCAGGGCGATTCCCGGAATTGTCCTCCCTTGGCGGGAGGGCGATTTCCAGAATCGGCCTTAGGGCGATTCCCAGAATCGGCCTCCCACCGCGGGAGGGCGATTCCCGGAATCAGCCTGAGGACGCGGGAGGGCGATTCCCGGAATCGGCCTCCCACCGCGGGAGGGCGATTCCCAGAATCGGCCTCAGGGCAATTCCCAGAATCGGCCTCAGGGCAATTCCCAGAATCGGCCTCTCGCCGCGGGAGGGCAATTCCTGGAATCGGAGGGAGGGCGATTCCCGGAATCAGCCTTAGCGTGATTCCCGGAATCGGCCTCTCGCGGCGAGAAGGCGATTCCCGGAATCAGCCTCCCGCCGTGGGAGGGCGATTCCCGGAATCGGCCTCCCGCCGTGGGAGGGCGATTCCCGGAATCGGCCTCCCACAGCGAGAGGGTGATTCCCGGAATCTGCCTCCTGTGGCGGAACGGCAATTCCCAGAATCGGCGTCCCACCGAGGTGGCGGCGGAGGCCGATTGACGGCGCCACCACGATCGAAAAATTCTTTTATTTTTAATTTTTTTTTTTTTATAATATATATATATATATATATTTTTAATTTGATTTTTATTTTTTAATTTTTTTTTAAATTCAAAATATTCATTTTTTTTTTTTAATTCAAATTTTTTATTTTAAATTTAATTTGTTTATTTTTTTTATTTATCTATTTATTTTGTTTTTAAATTTAATATTTTAGATTAATTATTTTTTAAAATTTAAAATTTATTCATTAAATTAATTAAATTTTTAATTTAATTTAATTTTTTTTTTAAATCTTTTAGTTTATTTGGTTTTTTCATTTTTAAAATTTATAAATTGTTTCATTTAAAAAAAAAACAAATTTATGGATATTTGTTTTTTAATTATTTGCACGTAGTTTTTTTCATTTTTTTTTGTTTTTTGAATGATAGTTTTTTTATTCAAATTCTTTTATTTTAATTTTCTTTTGAATTTTAAATTTACTTTTTTTTAATTTATTTTTTTTGTTAATTTTTAAATTTGTATTTTTGTTTTCTTATTATTATTTTTTAATTTTAATTTTTAAATTTAATTTTTTCCTTTTATATTTTATTTTTTATCTAAAATTTTTAATTTTGACATTTTAAAACATTTTTAAATTTTGTATTTTGATTTTTTTGAATTATATATTTTGAATTGGAAAAAAAAATGTTTTTTGATGTTTTTTTTTTAAATTTGTTTTTGTTATTTTTTTTCTTTTAACGTGTAGTTTTTTTTCACTTTTGTCATTTTTTTATATAATTTTCAAAATGTTTCTTTTCTTTTTTTTGCTTTATTTATTTATTGTTTAAATTTTTTATTTTTATGGAGTTAGTCTGTTTTTTTTTTATTTTTTATTGGTTTTTTATATTGTTTATAGATATATATATATATATATATATATATATATATATATATATATATATATATATATATATATATTTATCTAGTTAAACACACAACACAACTACTTAAAAAAAAAAATAAAGTAGATGCTTAATTTAATACAGCCCCAAAATTAGGCTCCATAATCAATTAACATTTTAAAACAAATATTCATACTTTATAAATAAAAATATTAGAGTGTCAAAAATGTGCTAAAAAAAAAAAGAGGTGATTCTGCATCACCACTTTTCAAAATCGGGTGCTTTTTATGCTAACAAAAAAAAGTAGGTAACAGTGCGGTTACCTATTTCATTGGTAACATTGTTAGGATATTTATATTTACCCTTGTTGAGATGGTCATGTATGCCCACTATGATAGGGTTGGCTAGCTAGAATAATAATGGTGAGTTTTGTTTGTTAAGATCTCCATGGTAATGGAAGCATTAGAGAATATGATAGGGAATGAGTGATTTTGAGAAAGGAAGCCGTTGCAAATTTATGTTGTTTGAAATAACTAAACATAGTAAGGAAGGTCTTGTGGCCTCCGTTGGAGGTTTATTCTCATAAAATAATTTGAATTCCGCTATGGGGTCAGAACTTGCGAATAATGAAGAAATGGGGGGTTTAATTCATGAATAGGAATGGAGGAATTATTAAGATTCAATTTGTGAATGCTAATCCTAGGCTACTTTCCCGCCATGATTGGTGCTCTACTCATCATTTGCAAGTAGTCTGGCGATATTGGAAATAAGAGAAGGATGCTAAGTTATAGATTATTTTCGGAGCATAAATGAGATTAACACATAAACATGATCAATATCTAAAGTGTGGAACACGATGACCGTTCCTTTTAACACCAAGTGAAAACCTTGATATGTGCTCTCTTAGTAGTCTCTATGGATTTAGTTCTACATTCTAGCATGCAAGGGTTTGTTTAGATTCTAGTCTCTATGATTACTGGGTTATGATTTATGAGTATAGGGGTTAAGGGATTATTGCTTTGGGGTTAAGGGGATAGGGAATTTAGTGGTTGTTGGGGTTCCCATGTTTTGGCCAGATTAGCAAGACCAAAAGATGAGACAACATCATAACCACTTTGGGGCCCTAGGATCTAGCCCTTCTAGACCCGGAGAGGGATCTCTCCATAAAACAAAGAATGATATATATATTTGAAAGCTCAAATGAGATGTTAGGCTAGTTATGAAGCACAAAGGGTGGTTTTAAATGATTTGGTTGGTTGATTGCTGGGTTGGTCATGAGATCATAAACTAAGAAAGTAATGGGAGGAAAGGAACAAAACAACAGGATGCTTCAGAAAAGAGGATAGGTCAAGAAAGTGCCATCCATTGGGCTATGGAGTCATAAAAGGTAATTACATGCAACAAATAGCCAAAGCTTTCAGAGGGCAAGTCATATACACTAAAGGATCTTTTTAAATAGATGGTGGGATGGAACATTAAGGATTGAAAGTGAAAGGAGGAAAACAACCCAATTTCTGTCTATAGATCAGGTCAGAGGTCATTTAACTCCAGACCTGCTTGGAAATACCCAAGGGCAGCTTTCAAAGGAGGGACAAAGGGGCAGCTTATAGATCGGACCAGAGGTCATTTAACTCCAGGTTAGCTTTAGCATGCTCCGAGGGAAAAACAGAGATAAGTTTTACAGAGCCAGGGTCTATAGATCAGAGAAGGACTTTGAACCTTCAATGCTTTGACACCAGCAAAGGATCTTAGAAAGGCTAGCTGGTCGCACAAGGATCCTAGTGGACAGGGCTAAATCTAATCCCCAGTGTTCCTAAATCTTCTAGCTTAAACCCAACAAGAACAACCAAAGATAGATTTCATTAATTCATACATCAGCTAGTAGGCAATGACATCCACTACACTGGTTAAATTAACTGAAATCAACCCTTAGATAACACATTTAGCAGAAAAAATTGAAGGCAAGGAGAGCAGAGACATAGGGTACCTAACAAGGGTAAATCCTATGCCATATTTCTGATGCAAGCCAGCAGAAAATGAAACAGTATGAAAATGTAATACACAATGTTAAAAAAACATCACCAATAGTAATAGACTAGGATCCTGTGAAATGTGCTTGATTAATTGATGCAAAACCAATCACATACACTGAGCTCAATGGTTGTTACAATCCAAACTTCTCCTCCCAGCCTACTACAACACAAACTACTCTGCTACTTTCTCCCAGCACTGTCCTAACAGTCAAAATTGAATCCCTCTAACTTCAACTGCAGCAGCCGAACAACAACCTTTACAATATGTTCTTTAGGATTCTTATAGGAGAAAATAATAACAGGAGTAGATGTAAACTTAAATGCAGCATTAAAACTCTAAAGCAGCAGGAGGGCCAAGGTTCCATTCAGTTTAAATTCTGGGTACGTATCTCTGGTACTCGTTGGATGATGGAGTGGTCTTTTTCAGGTTTCCATTTACTCCAGGTATGTCTCTGGTGTACTAAACAAAATGCAAAACGATGATGCTAAGGTCTGCCATACTGTGTAACTAATGCACTGGTAGCATAGGACTGTTGTCAGGGCTGAAAAATCTCCCTAGAACACGGCATAGAATAAAAGAAATATGGATACTGTGTCCTTTTATGGAAGAACATACTGCTAATATGAAAACCCTGATAGTATTATTTTCCATGCATTGAACCTTCTGATTGATCCTCACGATCTTTGATTCTGGTACCTTGTCTTTGAATAATTGGATTAAGGCTCAAAATCTGCAATTACAGGCCTTAAACGCGTTATTTTTCCACTGATACTCTTTGCCGCTTTCTCGATTTCCTCTAACTACGAAATCTGTGCTTTAATGGTGCTGGAGAGGTTTTGCAGAGATTTAATTCTGTCCTTCGATGAAATTTATGTCGCAGACACCTTTCCGGACATTTCCCTGTAATATCAGGCTCTAAATTCAGCCTCTTCTGCGCACTGTACCACCACAGTGGTGAATATGAATCATGGCGGTTTTTCAACACCTATAACCCTGCAAAACATGAAAACCTATTAATAAAAACATGTATGGAGGTGGTGGATGCAACGGGGATGACGAAAATGGATGTGCAGTTGGTGAAATGGTGGAATAGTGAAGGATTACGGTGGAAAATGTAGTGGGAGGCTTGCAGAATGGTGGCACAGCATTTTTATCGTAAAATATTAAAACCTGACCTTTGAACGCAGATATGTACATGGACGGGCGAGAAATACGATGAAACACATGGAATAGGTGACGTGGCGGGAGCAGTCAATGGCGGAATCATGCAATCAAATCTGGACTGTCCGATCTCGGGAGGAGATTGACGGCTCGAAATGCATTGGAGGGTGATGGACAGTGGGCCAGGGGTATGGCTGCCTTGGGTTATCTTCCGTGTAACTTCGCGGCGCGATGACCATTGGATGGACGATCGCAGATCAAACGGTGTATATGCATATCGCGCCATGTCAAATACCGAACGATAATGCACGATGGGGGGGCAGTTTTGGAATAGTGACGGACCCACATGTCAGGCGATGAATGGAATCGCTCCGAAATGAAAAATATTGCCCACCTCCCAAAGGCGGTGTGATAGATACCGCCAGTTTATGAATAGTCCGCGGGGACCACCGGGGTGGGTAAACTCCGAGCCGTTGATCTGTGGGTAAATGAACGGCTGAGATGCGATGAATGGGCGGTGAACCAGTTGAATGGTGGAAGTTGTGGGGACGCGACGACCATCCGATCTATACAGATCGATGGTTTAAAACACACCCGATATGGATTCTGCGATAAGCGCCTTTCGGGCTAGTGCGTGGTTCTAGCGCCAGGCCACATGGGGGGAAATACGGTTCTGGGGCTAGCCGAAGGGGGCTAAGACCCATATACATGGAGAATATGGTTTTTGGCACATTTTCAATGAAATTAAAGGCCAAAAGGGGTAACGATGGAGGGAAGAAGGGGTTATTAAACCACACCAGGGATGTGTGTATGGTTTAGAGGGGGTTTTTGGGAAGGTTTAGAAGGATTAGGGGAGGGAGATTGGGGGTAAAAAGGGGAACTTTGAAAAAGGGAAAAAGGGATGAAATGGACAATTCTGCAGGGATATAAGGGATAAATGTATGCTTTTTGGAGCACAATTTTTTGCAATCAGAGAGGCTATATAATGGGAATCAACAGAGGGGATCTATCAAAGGAAAAAGGTAGAAGGAGACTTCAAGGATGATGTGTTTTCAGAGGAAATGCATTCCTTGAAGGCTCAAAAACATTTGAGCCCCCTGTTTGCTTGTCAAAAATTTATAGGGGGCTAACAGTGGCTCCACATGGGGATGGCTTCTTCTTGAAGGAGTCAAGAATTCAGAAGATAAATATTTAGAGTAGGCCAGATGCCTGGTACCTTGAGCCATCTTTCTTCCTTGATTTTCAGCTGCCACAAATATGATAGATCAGCAGAAATATTCCCAAACAATCTACCTACCCATCCTACAATCCTAGCATTTTTTCTTCTAGGGTGCATTTGGACTAGCAGACCCTTTACATCATTTTTTATTTTTATTTTTACAAGCAGGAAAATAAACCTATTCTACTTCTACCCTTATTAATCCATGAGACCAGATTAAACTATTGGTCTCATAGTTTCTCTACCTAATCTATTATCTTCTAGGATTAAACTGTCTAGCAGATTTCTTCTCTACATTCTAAGACAGAAATTGAAAACAGTCAAGCCAGGATTAGACTGTCTGACTTGTTGAACTTTGCAGAAATTAAAACAACTAACTACATGCTCACATACTAAGCTTTATTGAGCTTTTCCTACCTACCTTACTCTAATTGGAATATTTACAAGCCTAGCTTACAAACATTGTCTTCTAATGTAACTAGTCCATCAAGTGATCCCATGACTAGTCTTTCTTGCTCAACTCCTTGAGCAAGCTTGATAGGTAGGGCAACTCCCACTCTTTTTGTTACATAATAACAGGTTTTAAAAATTTTCTTTCTATCTGCAACATGTTGCTCAAAAATACCTTTGATCCTTCCTCAAATGTTTTCATGAAATGAGCATAAGGATCATGAAAAGATACCTGGTTATGAATATTTGGCAGACAGGCTTCAACCAGGATTTCTTCTTCTTCCACTGGATCAAGAATAAGAATCTCTTGAGAAAGAGAATCTCCCTCATATTCTTCATTTTATTTACTGAAGGACTCATCATATATGGCCGTGTTGTCCTCTTGGAGCTCTGATATATTCTTCTCTGATGTGCTGAGCTTTGTGAAGGGATCCATGTATTCTTGAGCAGGGGTTTGGTCTATTTCTTCCTCTATGTCAAGAGAAGGTTCCTTATTTTCAGTCTTCTCAAAAATTGCTTCCTTGTTTTCCTCCTCATCCTCTGAAAAGGAAAGCTACTGACCTCCAATCATGTGAAAACCATTATTGATGAGTTCTAATGGAGTGAAGCAAAGATCTAGAGATCCTTCACCCTCTTCTGCACTTTTAAAGCTTTCTTCATCAGTATCATAAATAGCCTGAATTGGCTCATTACTTTCTGGAAGTAAAGGAAACTGATTCTCCTCCCATAAATCTACTAATGATGACCCTGCAAGATCATATTCTGTTTGGAGAACATCATCATCAGATAGATCAAAAATAGGAGAATCATGAATGTAAGTAATGCTACCAATCAGATATACTGGATTATCGGCAGATTTTTCTTCACTCTGATTTACATGTGAGCTTTCCAAATCTGTACAACAAAGCTCATCAGATGAATGGACAAGGATGTCTGATCTGTAAAAAAATTCAGAGTTTGGCTGTCTATTGATGATCTAATCTATTTATTCTTCTGTCAAAGGGGAAGATGGTCTTGTGTTCCTTTGTGCTGAAGTGCAGCAGCTCTCTTTTTCCTTTGAAGACCGGATTTGAGGTAGAATGTCATCTGAAGCCTCAACTGCAAGGGATGGTGGATTAGCATCTGAGTTTTTAGGAATATCTTGAGGAATGTCTATGGTTTCTTGAATTTTTTCTTCCTCAGCTGATTTATCCATGTTCTTGTGATAGCTAGGATGCATATGAAAATCTTGAATGGCAGTTAACAGATCTTCAAGATGCATATTAACCAAATCCTCATCAATATCTAATAGGTACTGTATGATATTCTGAGATTGATCACAACAATCCCATGATAAGGATGGAGAGTTTCCTTTATAATTCTTGTAAAACACTTGGTGCATGTCCCTTAAATAAAACAAACTCTGAGGTTCTAACCATTCATACCAGACCCTAGCCTTTCCTTCTAATGTTGCCATTAACATTTTCATTAGGCAGTCTTCATTCCATTCAACTTTAAATTTCCACACATGTATATGAAACTTGATGAGATGTAGTAAGGGGTCATCAGCGTTTTCACCTTGAAAGGTAGGCAGGTTTTTTAACCAGTCCACTTTAGGCATTTTGTGTGGGAATCCAGGGATATGCTCCCTACTCATTGGGGCATATCTTCTCTATATGCATGGAAGCATGTTTGTAAATCGGAAAGAGGTCACTGTATCTGGTCAACCAGTTCAGAGTCTTCTACCAGTGGATTCATTTGGTCTTTTGGGAGTTATGGAGTGTGGAGTCACCAGGTGGATGTATATGAATGTTTGAAGCAGGATTTTTTCCACCATTAGCAATTGAATGCCAATCTAACCAAAGATCTTGGGTCTTTTGAGTGCTTAAGAGTGTGTAAGATAAATGCACTCAATTCCCCAACGGAGTCGCCATTGTGTTGGGGTTCCCATGTTTTGGCCAGATTGGCAAGACCAAAAGATGAGACAACATCATAACCACTTTGGGGCCCTAGGATCTAGCCCTCCTGGACCTGGAGAGGGATATCTCCATAAAACAAGGAATGATATATATCTTTGAAAGCTCAAATGAGATGTTAGGCTAGTTATGAAGCACAAAGGGGGGTTTTAAATGATTTTGTTGGTTGGTTGTTGGGTTGGTCATGAGATCATAGACTGAGAAAGTAATGGGAGGAAAGGAACAAAACAACAGGATGCTTCAACAAAGAGGATAGGTTAAGAAAGTGCCATCCATTGGGCTATGGAGTCATTGAACCTTCCGATTGATGCTCGGGGTCTTTGATTCTGGTACCTTGTCTTTGAATAATTGGATTAAGGCTCAAAATCTGCAATTACAGGCCTTAAACGCGTTATTTTTCCACTGATACTCTTTGCTTCTTTCTCTATTTCCTCTGACTGCGAAATCTATGCTTTAATGGCGCCGGAGAGGTTTTGCAGAGCTTTAATTTTGTCCTTCGATGAAATTTATGTCGCAGACACCTTTCCGGACATTTCCCATAATATCAAGCTCTAAATTCAGCTTCTTCTGCGCACTGTACCACCATAGTGGTGAATATGAATCATGGCAGTTTTTCGCTGCCTGTAACCCTGCAAAACACGAAAACCTGTTAAGAAAAACACGTATGGAGGTGGTGGATGCAACGGGGATGACAAAAATGGACGTGCAGCTGGTGAAATGGCATAATAGTGCGAGATTACGGTGGAAAATGCAATGGGAGGCTTGCACAATGGTGGCGCAGCATTTTAATCATAAAATATTAAAACCTAACCTTTTAATGCAGATATGTACATGGACGGGCGAGAAATATGATAAAACACATGGAATAGGTGATGTGGCGGGAGCGGTCAATGGCGGAATCATGCAATCAAATCTGGACTGTCCAATCTCGGGAGGAGATCGACGGCTCGAAATGCATCAGAGGGTGATGGACAGTGGGCCAGGGGTACGGCTGCCTTGGGTTATCTTCCATGTAACTTCACGGCGCGATGACCGTTGGATGGACGATCGCAGATCAGACGGTGTATATGCATATCGCGCCATGTCAAATACCGAATGATAACGAGTGATGGGGAGGCAATTTTGGAATAGTGATGGAGCCACGTGTCAGGCGATGAATGGAATCGCTTTGAAATGAAAAATACCGCCCACCTCCCAAAGGTAGTGCGATAGATACCGCCGGTTTATGAACAGTGCGCGGAGACCACCATGGCAGGTAAACTCTGAGCTGTTGATCTGTGGGTAAACGAACGGCTGAGATGCGATGAACGGGCGGTGAACGGGTTGAACGGTGGAAGTTGTGGGAACGCGACGACCGTCCGATCTATACAGATCGACGGTCTAAAACACACCCAATATGGATTCTACGATAAGCACCTTTCGGGCTAGCGTGTGGTTCTAGCGCCAGGCCACATGGGGGGAAACACGATTCTGGGGCTAGCCGAAAGGGGCTAAGACCCATATACATGGAGAATATGGTTTTTGGCACATTTTCAATGAAATTAAAGGCCAAAAGGGGTAACGATGGAGGGAAGAAGGGGTTATTAAACCACACCAGGGATGTGCGTATGGTTTAGAGGGGGTTTTTGGGAAGCTTTAGAAGGATTAGGGGAGGGATATTGGGGGTAAAAAGGGGAACTTTGAAAAATGGAAAAAGGGATGAAATGGACAATTCTACAGGGATATAAGGGATAAATGTATGCCTTTTGGAGAAATTTTTTTTGCAATCAGAGAGGCTTTATAATGGGAATCAGCAGAGGGTATCTATCAAAGGAAAAAGGCACAAGGAGACTTCAAGGATGATGTGTTTTCAGAGGAAATGCATTCCTTGAAGGCTCAAAAGCATTTGAGCCCCCTGTTTGCTTGTCAAAAATTTATAGGGGGCTAATAGTGGTTATGGGTTAAGGGCTTATGCGTTGTGATAGTGGGGCCCCTAAACCTCTTATCACAACTATTGGGGGTTCCCCTATAAATTTCCCTCATTTCCTTCCCTCTATGTCCTGTATCCCTTATTCCATGAGGTCCTAAGGCCCCTTCTCATTCTCTAATGCTAGGATTATAGATCTTAGTAAACCATGTTTGAATGTCTCACCTCTATCCATCCATGCTACCCTTATGTCCCCTTTCCCCATTCAATACACCAAAATATCCCCCTCCCCCAAAATTCATGAGAATTGAATATTTGGAGGCAGACATTTAACAATTTCCTCTAAAAGTTTAATTGATCTAATGACTTTTGCGAAGGAGGTGGTCCAAAACTGCCTTAAAAAGTTACATTTTCGTGACTATTAAGGGTGGTTTGAGGATTATAATTTAGCGGTTAGGGGTTAAGGGGTTAGTAGTTGAGGGTTTAAGAGATCAAGGGGTTAAGAGATTCTATCTTGGGGGTTAAAGGCATAGGGAATTTAGTGGTTATGGGCTTTGATAATGGGGCCCCTAATACCCTTATCACAAATATGGGGGTTCCCTTATCAATTTCTCTCGTTCCCTTCCCTCTAATCCCCGTAGCCCGTATTCCATGAGGTCCTAAGGCGGAGGCCCCTTCTCATTCTTTAATGTTAGAATTATAGATATACTACTCGTGTCTGTGCATTGACTAGCTTCATGCTTGATGTGGACATCATGCACACCGGAGCCCCTGTGACATCAGGTGATGACTCAAGGATAATGGGAGGATATCCTAGGAATGATCCTAGAACGGATGATGGTTTGAACTGGCCAGGTCCATATTCTTGGTACCGTGAAAACGCATCTGAGGATGTATCTATGTAGGGTATAATTAAATCAGTGTTTGTTAGGGGTCACTTCTCGCTATGTGTCAATTGGTTTACAGTAATGATGTGGTCCTCATGGGGGAACATCATAATGTGGAAGACAGAGGAGGCTATGGCTGACATGGCATACATATAATTCTTCCCAAGGAGTATATTATAATCCAAGTGAGCGTCCAAGACTTCAATGTCTATGTGGACCATCATTCCGGCTAAGCAGATCGGGACATTTTGGTAGAGGCCGACAAGGGTCGAAGGACGACCATCATATGCTCTAAGCGTGATGACCGAGGGTTTTAGTTTGGGAGACCCTATCTTCTACCAAACATTTTTTGACATGATGCGTGTGGATGCACCCTCATCAATGACACATCGATGAATTGTGATATTTTAGACCGACACTAGTATCTGGAAGGAGACCATGGAAGGAAGCCTGGGGGTGGCTTTGTCTAAGTCAAAAGCCATTAGGCATATATTGGCAGGGTCGATAGCGCCTAATGCATAAAGTAAGGCTTTATGTTGTTTCTGGCATGACTGCAATAATTCCAAAGCTGACATAGCAACGGGAGATTGTGTTAAATCATCCATGATACAATAATTATGGGCAGCTTTGGAGTAGTTTCTTGCTCGCCTATTGGGTCCTTTCACCATCTTTGGCAATGGTTTGATAGGTGTCTTTGAAATGGTCAAAGGTGCAGTCAGTGCACTGGTACTTGCCCCTGACGTATTGATGTCTGGTGGGGTGTCGTAATTGCGATTTCATGATTGGAAAAACATCTCTTCGCTAGTCATGTAGATTTCGTGGCTACTTTTCCTGGAGTTGTCTGGATTTTTTTGTTGAGTGCTTACCATCCCTTGATGGGGGAAGGGTTCCTGCATCACAACTGTTTGTTGGGAAGATCCTCCTTATCCTCGGTTACTCTGTAGCTTCTTCAGCTTAGGGAGATCGGGACAGTGGTGAGTATAATTGTCGTACTCACCACATATCAAACAAGAATGGTTTGTTCGAAGAGGTGGCCTTTTTCTCTGCCGTTGGGAATTTCTTGGCTCTTGGCTATGATTCCGGTTGGAGTTGCCTCTAGCATGGGATCGCAGCAGGCATTGCTGATTGTTGCCCCCCTTTCCAGGATTCCCTTTTGGCTTGTTTTTTATTTTTTCTTCACCACATTAGGAGGGTATTTATCCTGGTTATATTGGTGAGGTTGGTTTTGGGAAGGCTGCACAAAGTTCACCTATGCATTGGTTTGCATAGGTGGGTCTTGTGCTAGGGACTAAGCATAACGCGGTCCCTAGTTTGCACCTAGCTGTTGGAAGGGAGCTCTTCCGTCAGTGTTTCTCTCTGCATACTAGGTCCCCTGAGCCGAAGGATAGGGTCCTCCATGGTGATACCATTGCGCCCTATTGGTCAAATTTTTCTGAGGCATATAATGACTTTGAAAACCGGGTTGAGGTACATTCTGGGTAGAACTGTATGTGTAACCGGGGTTTTGACTGTGGCTGCCTAGGTAACCTTGGGTCAATGACCCAATTAGTTCGTCTCTAGAGTTTGACGCATCTGGAAATTCTTGATAAGTTTGCAGGTGCGGGGTGTTTGGTAGGATATTGTAAATATATCCTTACTAGGTATAAATCAGCTCAAGTTGTTGGGCTTTGCTGATGGCATCCTCTTTGGATGTGGGCCTTTGTTACGCCACATCCTTTGAAATATTTGTCATGAGAGTTTTCATGAACAAATCTAAAAGAACCTGGTCGTCGAGTTTTTCTTTACATAAAATACGATGCTGCCTCCATTCCTGGAGATGGTCCAAGATATGGACACCGGGGGTTTGTCTAAAATGTGTCAGTAATTCCATTCTAGAATCATAGTGAATGGGTAATTGAAAATATGTTAGGAACGCAGTGGCAAGGGTGCTAAAGGTTCCATGTGAAGCAAAGGGTTGCTCCACGTCATACCATTTCATAGCTACTCCTGTCAGAGTGCATTGAAATAGTCTCAATCGAATAGTGTCTTCAATGATATTGTTCGATGAGAACCATAGGTGGAAGGTCATGACGTGATTACTTGGGTCTTCCGCTTTCTTTCCTTCAAAATTTGGAATATTGGAAGGGAGCTTCGTGGGCATGGGAGTCCATGTAGGTTTGTGTGCGATGGGCTCATTCGTCAGCTTGGTTAAATCAGCGGGTAGATTCAATGAAGCTAAGAAAGGTGACTGGGAGGTTGATGCCATTGCAACTTGTGAAAACACAAAGTTTTGGTTAGGAAGAGGGTTAGTCTATGACGTACCTTGTTCTGTATTCGATTGGCTTCCTGAATGGGTCACACCCCTCTGTCCTCTAGGGGTCATGGTAGGAGTGGTGTGTGGTGTGGTGTTGGGAGACTGATTAGGGTTCCCAACTAAGGATGCCCCAATAAAGGAAGAACTGATAATGGTGGAAATGTTCCGTCTTTGACGCCTAAATGAAGAAAGACCTGGAACCCCTCCCGATAATGGGGGGAGGTCCAAAAAATGCCTAGATTGACGAGGTCCCATTGGGTCTGTTTTGGTGTCGACTAGGTCTGGTTTTGGAAAACAATTGAGAGGATAGAGTCTATGATCGAAGAAAATTTTTGGTCACATACATAAAACAAAGTGAAAATAAAATAAATTTTCCTTTTAAATTAATTCTATGTGATCAAGCAATCAAAAAAGTGGTTTTTGTTTGTTTTCGTATGATACTCAAATCCTATAAGACATATTCATCCTCGCACACAAATATAACTGGGCATTGAGAAGATATCTTGCGAGTGTTGGCACAATGTCCCATAAGAGCCGGCGATGCCCCTAGTGAGTCGAAGAAAATCCACCAAGGTAAGGGTACAGGGTCTAGCGCTTGCCTGCACCATCACCTATAGGGAAAGTATGCCCTATATTTGGCCACTAAGTACCACCATCCCACATGAGGGTTCGAGTCTTGGGCTTCTTGGTATGTCAACTAACAGTACTGAGTATCAGCTAGGTCAGGTAGCCCCAACTGATACTGCATGCACTGCGCCTAAGCCTAACATGTGTCAGACAATGTCAATGCATGCTGAACTAGAGTTTTAGGGAGTGTTGGGGAATATCAAGGGATAACTAGGTCAAAATGCATGGAAAGGAACAAATAAGGGTGTGTGCAAGGGAGTGTTAGTGAATTCAAATGTGTTAAGGACGAAGTGTGTTAGGAGAAGTTTAGAATAGGATTTACAAGAGGCAAGCCTACAATTGTTATAAATGGCTCGACATAGCATTTTTAGACAAAGGGAGATCACTTTGTGCTAGGCACAACATTGTTTTTCCTTTAGTTATTTTTTTTTTATGAGATGTGGCACACTTTGGCTACATGCTCATGTTTTAAACTATTCTAGATAATTGCATATTGTACATTGTTCTGTATAAGTTTTGGGGCACATAGCTTGTGTAAACTTATATCTTGTGTGCCTTGTGAATATTTTAGTTCTTGCAAACTCTTAGTTAATGTTCTATTGTTTATATGAATTGAACATACATGTGAAATATTTCCTGTGTCAGCTATGTTGCTTAGTTGTTTTATGGCCATGGCTAGATCATGTGATCCTTGTCTTGGTAAATAGTTAAGTGGGACAAGTTGAGATTGGACATGAGTGGCATAAGATGAGTTATAAGCAGTTCTTAGGTGAACAAGGCACAATCTACTTGTAGTAGGTGCAATTGGTCAAGTTGTTAGGGTTGAAGCAAGATAATGTTTTCACATGAACTACAGTAGCCAAGGACTTGATTGGGTTCCCAAGTCATGAAAAAATGTAAATTCTAGTTGGAGGACATGAGTGCCAAGGTGTGCTAGGGAATGCTAAGATGTGCCAGATAGTGCGAAGGCATGTCAAAAATGATAATATGTGCCAAGTGATAAGGCATGCCAAGATGTATAAGGGTGTGTCAATGCGTGCCAGGGACTGTCAAGGCAAAAAAAGGGAGAAAAAAGTTAAACTACAAGGAAATGAACACATAAGAGGGTTAATTAGTCATCAATTTACCTTTTCTAAGAGGGGCATGCCAGGCACACCAACACTAGGTGCCAACAGGTGCCAAGTGAAAAGTATTAGTGCATTCTAAGTGCCAAGTCTTCTTTTGTTGATTCTCATCTACTTTCCAAAAATTGATCTAAAATAAATTTAATATTAAAACATTCCAAATCATACCAAGGCATCTCAACGTGTTCCATACATGCTAAGACTTGCCAAGCACCAACACGTTCCAAGCGCCAATATGTGTCAGGGACTATGATGCATGCTATGAAGTGGAATGGCATGTTGAAGACTGCTAAGGTGTGCTACAGAGTTCTAATGCATTTTTAGGAGTGTTAAGGAGTAATAGGATGAAACATTAAGGGAGTACTAGGTCAAAATTCATGGAAGTTAATGAATATGAGGAACATGTGCCAGGGACTAGTGTTAATGAGTACTAGCTATCATGCCAAGGAGGGAGTCACAAGGTATGCTAAGCATTGGTAAGGCATGATAAGGAATATCAAGGCATGTAAAGAAGTGCCAAAGTGTGCTATGGAGTTCCAGGGTGTGCTAATTATATGTTCTAAATAGTGCCAAGATATGCCAATACATGTCAGGTGCTAAGGATGTGCAGGGTGTCGGGGATGTATGTCAATATGCGTCAAGAAGTGTCAAGGCCACAAAAGGAAGAACCAAGCTAAAATTTAAGGAAATGAACAAATAATAGGGTTAATAAGTCAGGAATTTATCTTTTTCAAAAGGGGCATGCTAGTCACACTAATAATAGGTCCCAATACATGCCAACTGGCATTGTGTGCCAAGTGCTAATGTATGTCAATGCATTCAACCAAGGTGTTCCAGGGCATACTAGGGACTACATGCATGCTAACACATGCTAGGAGAGTTCCATGTTGTGCTAGCACATTCCACCATGTGCTTGGGTGTCAGTGTCATGACAAGATGTTCTAGGTACAAATATGTTCCTAGACATGCGAGGTGCTAAGAAATGTTAGTGTGTGACAAAGCATTAATTTAAGGTGTGCTCGAATTGTTGAGGAGTGTAAGGTCTTTCTCATTAATAGAATTGTTAGAGCTTGATTATGTATTAAATAATAAATTTCCTATACACACCAGTGGAACTTTATCTAAAGGGAATTTGATAGAAATAAAATTAATAGATATGAATCATGTGTTGACTCATAGGAAAACTCTATTCGACTAGTGATTACTTGAGGGAAATGAGACACACTAATTACTTCTTAAAAAATTAACTGATTATAACCACTAAGGCCTTGGAAATATCATAAAAAATACTCCACAATAATGGCCTTAGATCGTTATCTTTTGAAAAAAAAATATTAACAGGCATATAGCATCATCAAAAACTCATTGGAATGATCAATGGTGACGAACAATTTTTTACTGTCACCAAAAGTAGCAAAAAGAGCATTGGTGAGGGTCATTAAAATTCTGTCACTAGAAGTGTCACCAGAGAGAGAATTAGTGATGGGCCTTTAACGACCCTCACCAACAGTGTCATTGAAAATGGCTTTGGTGACGAACCTTAAAGGACCATCACTATATACACTTACAGTGACGCTTTTTTAAGGACCGTCACCATATGTGACATTGGTGACGGACCTTAAAGGTCCATCACAAGCATGACCCTCACCAATGTCCCTTTTTCTTGTAGTGTATTTTTCATGACTATTTTTATTCATGTGGAAAATTTGGTCATAATGCTGTAGAATGTCACACATACCCTAGGAACCAATATAATTCTAGGATATCCTTCAAATATGAACCTCCCAAGGCTCAACAAAACATCAATAGATTTGAAAATTTAAGAAATAATATGGAATGTTACAAATGATAGAAATTTGGACACATAGCCAAAGACTGTAAACTTGAAAATCCTTCAGAAGAATCTTCGAAGCCACAAAATGAACGAACATGGAAGAATAATAAGACTGATAATTGTGCTCTCGCTCTCAACGCTCAAAACAATGAATATGTGTGGTATGTTGATAGCAGTTGCTCAACGCATATGACTGGAGATAGAAGGAAATGTGTATCTCTGAAAGAGAAGAAGGATGGAACCGTATCCTTTGGAAGTGATGGATCTTCAAATGTTATAGGATCAGGTACCGTTACTGTCGAAAGCAAAGATGTTATAGCCAAGAATGTTCTATTGGTTGAAAACATGAATCACAATCTACTCAGTATTGGACAAATCTATGATCAAGGACACACAATGCTATTCAAATCCACAAAATGTGAAATCAAGAAAGGTAGGTATGGTAAAATTGTGGCTATAGCAAGTTGAGCTCCAAATGACGTATATGTTCTGGATGAAGCAACTAAAGCATGTCTACTAGCTAAAGAAGATGAAATTTTGTTATAGCACAAACGAATGGGTCACATAAACTTTGACAATCTTGTTAGGATAAGCGAAAAGGAAGCAGTACGATAAATGTCAAAAATCTCAAAACCTTCCAACACACTATGTGAGGCCTGTAGGCACAACAAGTAAACAAAATTCTGATTTAAAAAAAAAATAACACTTTGCAACACATCCATTGGAATTGATACATAATGATCTATGTGGTCCTGTGAGAACAAAAGGCTTAGATGGAGAATTATATTTCATGTTAATGATATATGACTATACCAGGATGACAACCGTTAGTTTCCTAAAGAAAAAATCTGAAGCATTTGAGTGCTTTAAGATATACAAGGAGTTGGTCGAAAATGAAACTGATTTGAAAATAAAGTGTCTAAGATCATATAATGGCAGAGAATTCACTTCCAAATTATTTCTGCAATACTGTGACGAAAATGGTATAAAAAGGCAATTTTCAACAGCATGAACACCTCAGTAAAATCAAGTTGTTGAAAGAAAGAATGCAATTGTACAGGAAATGGGTAGAACAATGTTGAAGGACTCAAAATTGGATGAAAAATTCTAGGTTCAAGAAATTGATACGACAATCTTCATTATCAACTGAAGTCTTCTCATAATTAATTGCAACAAGACCCAATATGAATTATGGAAAGGAAAACTAACTAATGTAAAATATTTCAGAATCTTTGGAAGAAAATGTTATATCAAAAGAGAAGATCAAAATTTGGGTAAGTTTAAATCACATGTTCTTGAAGGTATCCTTGTTGGTTACTCATGCAAAAGAAAGGCTTATAAATGCTATAATCTAAGATGAAAAAAGACAGTGGAGAGCATAAATGTTACATTTGACGAAGATGGTGTTCTAACGAATAATGATGAGGATATAGAACTTTGAAACTTGAGACAGAGGCTGAAAAAGACACAGATAAAATTATTGAACAAGAAGCAACTATCAACCAAGAAGAAGTAAATAATGATCATCAAGATATACCAGAAAAAAAACAAGAAGCTCCTCCAAAGAGAACAAAAGAATGGGTTCAAACGAACCATCCATCAAATCAAATCATTGGTGACATAAATGAAGGTTGACAACTTCGTTCATCACAAAAAGCTCACATTGATCTTCTAGCAACCTTTGAGCCTAGTAGTTTTGAGGAAGCCATCTAGAATGAACATTGGGTAGTAGCTATGAATGAAGAATTGGATCAAATCAAGAAGAACAATGCCTGGGAATTAGTTCCATGACCAAAAGATAAAAGTTTCATTGGGACTGAATGGGTGTTCAGGAACAAATTGAATGAAAATGGATAGGTTACCAGAAACAAAGCAAGATTGGTTTAAAAAGGCTATGCAAAAGTGGAAGGAATTGATTTCAACGAAACATTTGCTCCAGTTTCCAGAATGGAATCCATCTGAATGTTTCTCGCCTATGCATGTTCAAGAAAAATCAAAGTCTACCAAATGGATGTTAAGTCAACATTTCTGAATGGCGAATTAGAAGAAGAAGTTTACATCAAACAACCTGAAGGTTTTATACTATCAGGAAAAGAAGACTATGTTTATAGGTTAAAGAAGGCTCTATATGGTCTCAAGAAGGCTCCTAGAGCATGGTATGATTTTCTTGATGGATATCTACATCAACAAGGGTTCAAGAAAGGTATTGTTGATAGCAATATTTTATGTACAAATAGATAAAGATAATTTAATAATTGTTGAGGTATATGTGGAGGATATAATATTTGGTAGCAATGATGATCAACTAAGTAAGAAATTTTCTACAAATATGAAAAGTGAGTTCAAGATGTCTTTACTTGGTGAGCTGGCACACTTTTTAGGGCTTCAAATATTTCAGCAAGAGAAGGGAATATTTATATGTGAAGACAAGTACATCAAGGAAATGCTCAAGAAATTCAAAATATAAGATTGCAAACCCGTCCTTACTCCGATGGTAACAGGTTGCAAATTGAGCATAGACAACTTATCTAAAGATGTGGATTAGAGGTTGTACAGATCTATGATTGGTAGTATTCTATATATAACAGCCTCCCAGCCAGATGTTATGCAAGATGTTGGACAAGTAGCAAGATTCCAAGCAACACCAAAATAATCACACATTATTGATGTCAAAAGAATTCTTCGATATCTAAAGGGAACATAAGAATATGGCTTTTGGTATCCCAAGGGTAACAATCTCATTATTCAAGCCTTTACAGATGCAGATTGGGAAGGAAGTGTTGATGATTGTAAGAGTACTAATGGAACAACATTCTATCTAGGTGTTTGTCTCGTATCATGGTTGAGCAAAAAGAAAACCTCAATATTGTTATCTATAGCGGAAGCAGAATACATTGCAGTGGTAGCATGTTGTACTCAAGTCCTTTGAATGAAATTTTTTTTTCAAGATCTTCAAGTACAATTCAGTGAGCCTATTCCCATATTCTGTGAAAACACCAGTGCCATCAACATCTCCAAGAATCCTATCATGCATTCAAAAACAAAAAATATTCCAATAAAATATCATTTTATTATAGAACAAGTCGCTGAAAAGAATATCAAACTTGAGTATATTGGTACAAAAGAACAAATTCTTGATATCTTCACTAAACCTTTACCTCATGAATCATTTCAATATCTTCACCAGAAGCTTGGGATTCTCCCAAGTTCTCATTAAATTTTCCTTATTCAGAATATAAAGGGGGAGTGGAACTGTGTATAGGTCCGTAGGATGGTTGTGTGTCAGGGGGATTTACCCTTTTCCATTGATGTCAAAGGGGGAGATATTGTTGTAGGAATAGGTGTCACGATCACAGGGGGAGTACTTGTGTTGCCATCAATGCCAAAGGGGGAGATTTTTTATCAACAATTGTCATTGATGTCAACCCAAGTAGCACTAGGGCCTACCCCAATATTGCATGGGAATTTCTACCTGCCAAATTACTATATTCTAGGTGAAGAATTATTTTTATGGTTTCTACTTCTCGAGATGTTTCTATTGATATATGTCACACCACGTAACTCTTCACGGTTTGAGAGATATTCATGTTTGAAGTTTGTAACCCCAGTTAGAGGGCTAAAACCCCATTGGGTTGTGGCATGGGTCATTGAAAATTCAATAATTAATAATTTTTAAGCTCCTAAAATCTCTCTGATGTTCACTTGTTGAAGCCCCTCTCAACCTAAGAATTTATATAAATTGTGATCCTGATATCCTCCTTCTATAGGGATTTCGCGACCTGAAACAAGTCATCATGGAATTTGTGCTCTAACTTTGTTTCTAAGAAGGTTCAGAAGATCAAATTTTTATGAGGTGAAGCGGAAATCTTGAGGAAGCTCTTGTAAAAATTTCAGATCAGGGTGTGCAATATTTTCAGAGATAGGATCTGTGGAAGTAAGTGTTGTTGCAGGCTCTTGAACTTCATCTCAAAGAAGTGACCTTGGGAAAATTGTCATAACTCTATATTTGAGTATCGGATTGTAATTCTGTAAAAATTTCAAAATAGTGCACAGACTATAGTTTTTTTTGTATCAATTTTAGAGCCGAGTGAATAAATGGTGACACATGGCACGCCATACAAATTCGCTCTACTGAAATAGTCCATAATTAGGTAATTGTGAGAGATTGGGCATAACTCTCACTTGATGAATCAAAATTGGATCAAATTTGTTGCATTGGAAAGAAGACTCAGATTAATACTACAAAACCGAAAATCACATATTGGGGAGCTGAAATAACAAAGATACACCAAATTAAATATCGAGATCCTAGAAGGCAAGAAAAAGCTAGATCATGTGTTGTCAAGGGTTGCAAAGGACTAGACTTTCTAGCGCAGAAAAGAAAAGAAAGGTGCATTAGAGAGTAGCATGACAAGACCAACAATAAGGTGAAAAAAAACAGCAAGAAGTTTAGCACATGAAGTCTTCAAGTAGGAAGCACTGCATATAGTCATTGTAAAGGTATCATTGTACTAAGTCATTGTAAATGCATCATTTTAAAAATTGTACAAGTGTCTATCTGCCAAGAGTTGAAGAGGCAGTGTCAGGAGGTCTAGGATCATCATTAGGTGGTTGTGTCATAGCTAGGGTTATGGTATAGTGTGTCTTATTATTCTAAATCATTCTATATCATTGTAAAGTGGACCATTTTCCCTGGTAAGAGAGTCCATTCTTGTTTTATTCTTCTATAGTGTGGTAGGGTGGTGCTAGGCTGGTGCATGAAGTCACCAACAGGTTCAAGCCTGTGTAAACTTTAGGGTGGTAGGGTGATTCTAGGGTGAGTTGTAGCTCATTGGGTGTTGGGGCATCTGTTCAGTTGACTATTGAAGAATCTCTGGCATTGGAGCGTCCATCCAGTGGGAGCTGGAGAAGAATACATTTCTAGATTCTAGGAAGTTGAAGCTTTATTTTCAATTGGAGTTGAATATTAAAGAATTATTAGAAAAGAATTCAAGTGGTTTTTGTCTCGAAGAGAGTTTCCACCTTAAAAATTGTGTGCATTTGTGTTCCTTTTGTTTATCGCTATCATTGTACAAACACTAATAATAATTGAAGATTAACTAATTCTCTTATTGAAATGAATATTGATTCACCCCCCCTCTCAGTATTTCCAACAAAATGGGGGTTAAAAATAGGACAATTCTGATTGTCAACATGTCTTTAGCTACAACTTTAAATCTGGTATGGTAGGTTGTGTCTCAGGCTCGCTTGATGTGGCTTTGAAGCTTGTAGATGACCATCATTCCTCCCTGTCAAAGACAAGGTGAGATGATTTTGAAAACTCAACTGAAAGGAATTTTAAAATTATAGAAGATATTCTAAAAAGTGATCCATCCAATATGAATCTTTGTTCTTGCAGGAGGCTTGTTTCTGAAGCATCTCTATGAATAATGGGTATTTTTATGACAATGTGTACATGGATGAAATTCAAAACAATGATATTTCATATGGCCAACTTGATCACAGTGTTGGAATTTAACATTTTGTTGTTGTTGTTGTGGAAGAGGAGCAAAATCTGGAACATTTGAATATGTCTTGTCATGAATAAATCCAACACTCTGAAACTAGATGGGCTTGGAATAGTTTGGAATATGAAAGGATACATCCTTTTCATATCCAAGACCAGTCTTGTGCTTGTTATGGAAAAGCTCTTCCCAAGTTCTGATGATTGGCTTGAGAAGTGAAGGCTGAATTTCTACATGATTATTCAAGTATACTCCTAAAATGGGCATGGAATGTGAATCAACTTCAATATTATTGATAGTCTTCTTATGGGAGTCTCTTTCAATGCTCCACATAGAAACAAGTTCATAATGATGACTCCAATGTTGTAATTATACTTGTTGTAGATGAGATTCAAGCCGCAAAAACTAAATCTGTTATTATGCATTTTGCAGAGAGGTTTGAATATATGTGGGAGTGTCTTTGTTGATTTTAAACATCCCATCAACAATGGAATGTATTATATTATTCAACAACTCTAATACATCACCCATTCAATCCATTTCACATCAAATTAGCTATTAGTGACTCTGATGGTGGACTAGAAAACAATCTTGTTAGTTCTATGAATTCATATATAAATACTCTAAACTAGTATATAAACCAAGTTTTTAGAGAAATTGGATTGATTTTCATGTAAATCAACTTCATGTATGAATAGACTGATTCGCATATATATATGAATGGAACCTCCTTCTTAGATAGTTTGTAATGAATAAATGCAGTAATCAAGCTTGTTCTACAAGTTTAGAGACTATAAATTCTTAAATTATTGCACCAAAGCAACATCAAAACACATAGTAAGATACAAAAGTTCAGTTTTCAGTTATTCTTCATCAAAAACTCACTCCATTAGCTTGTGAACTGCACCTTCGTAAACAACATAACTCAGAATATTTTTTTTCATAAGTCAATAATGTTCCGCGCTTTGTTACTACTTTACTGACAACAATGGTATGAGAATCATCAGTAAAGTTTAGACCTCCAATTGGCTTTACCTTAAAAACCAAATGTGCAAGTTCTTGTGCAGTATTCTATCACAAATATATCCCCACCAAGACCCTTGAGCATTTCAATTAATTGAGAAATGTCTAGTAATATAGTGAAATATATTTGCAATTATGGCATGATGTATCAACTTCCCACACATTGTGATAACAAGGAGAATATTGTATACATGGATAATTGCAGATAGGTATCAATGTCTCACATACAATACAGTAAAAAATAGTCATAGGTAAAGAATAAACCACAAGACATTGCTACTATATATGCAGAGACAAATTTCCATACCATTCAATGCAAATATGAACTGATTGTCATGTAAAAATTACTTAACTCATCATATAACTTACTGCTCAGCATTTGGAGTCGATGGACAAGGATAGAGACATAACGAACTATCATGCTGCACAACACAACTTACAGAAGTGTAGCCATAATGTTGCACAATGGGAAGAGGGTGCTTATGTGAGTGAGTATGACCATGGACAACGTGGAGGGGAGCCACAGTGTAGGCAACATGGAGGGAGGTCGAGGCAGCGTTTGGAAATGCAGGTTTAGGAGCAATACCAATTCGAGAGGAGGAACAACTATATAGAGTGTTAGAGGGCCGACTGTATAGAGGAGGGTAGATTGTATGGAGCTTCAAAGGCCGACTGTATGGAGCATCGAAGGGCCGACTGTATGGAGAGTCATAAGGCTGACTGTATGGAGAGTCAACTGTAGGAGGGTCAATTGTATGAAGTTGTGTATGCGTGGGAAATTTGGTGTCTTATAGTGTGGAGAAAATGATCTTGGGAAGAGGGTGCTTATGCCAATCCAAAGGAAGAAAACTAGGAGGATGAGAGAATGCAGTGCAATGCAGAGAATTTTATGCCTAGATGAAAAATAGATTCTGATTCAGGACGGATTTGTGACCGAAGGTGATGGTTCTGTATTGATATTTGAGTACAAACCAATCCCTGACTTTGAATATTTACAGGAGCTATTGGCCATCCAACAACAAGGAACAAGGGAAATAGGTTTCTTTGGAACAAGAAATATGAGTTACATGCATCGAAAAATTATTGATATTCTCAAATATGCTATGGTTATCACAAAAAATCACATCTATGCTTCAGGAGCTTCAGGAACATATGTAGCTGTTATTTGGGGGGCTTTAAGAGCTGAGAAACCTGGCTTATTAATGGTCATTTTACCTCAAATTTTGAATATGAAATCCCCAAAGAGCTAAGAGTTGTTTTCCAAGGTGATAAACGTTGTTGAAAACCCACACAATGATCATTTTCCCTTGATTGAAGCCGCAGGTTGAGAAAAATCCTCATTGATAGATGGTCATGGGTTTTGAATTTCCCACAAATTAAATCAACTTCACGATCTACATATACCATACTAATAATTATTTTTATTCGTGGCGAGAGTGGAGAGAATAATATTTACAAATCATGGAAAATGGCACTCAAGTTATTTCAAAGGCAAAGAAATGAATGTCAAAGCCCCACAATGGGCACCAATGGTAGTCGACATATAGTAACGGGTTGAATATTACACAACAATAGATCTAAAAGATTATGGATTGAGTCAGATACAGTGAAAGGAAAAGTAACAGACCTTCAGGTCGAACACAAAATTAGGTTGATAAATTCCTCATAATCATCAAGAATGATTGTCCATTTTATTTTGGGACTATGGGTAGAGAAAGCAACTTGAATTTAGCTAAGAAATACAAGGAGTTCAGAGTTTTAGATCTGAGTGGCATAATTGACATGTACAAAGGCCACAAAACTAGTTGCTCACACTTGAGCAGGGCAGAAATACACCTACAACTCCAATACCATGTTAGACACACACATGGAATGCACACAAGATATGAAAGATAAGCTTTGGATACCTCTATTATTCACAATGATACATATTTATAATACATTGGAGTGACCCTTGGATTCATCTTCCAAGGTCTCTTGGACTCCCCTTGACTATTCAAGTCCCACACCTTAACCCTTAGCGGATTAGGTGTCCAACACTAATAAATATTGATCATTTGTTGGATGTTCCTTCAACCCAGGTGTCCATGATTTGATCAATGTTTTCCAATTAGATGCATTCAGGGTTGAGCTCGATCAATGTCAATTTCTCTGTTATCTATGATGTGTCCAATAAAGGTCGAAAGTATGGCTAAAGTATGTTCGCATCGAACACTAGGTGTAAGCTAAGGAAGGGGTGAATACTTAGCTCAAAAGCATTATCACCCACAACCTTGGAAATATTTTAAGGTCCTTAATGAAGTGGAAAAATATTTTGATGGGGTATTGTAAGGAATTGTATCTACAAATGCAACCAAATCTTGTCTCCCACCTGAATTTTGTGTGGCACCTAGTTTTGATCATGGCATTGCTTGCACTTAATATTGGTTGTCTATAAAATATCATTGACCCGCTGAAATATATGCTAAATCCATTCAATTAATTTGGTTCTTTTTTTTCCTTAGAGTGACAATTGGAAGATTCCACCTATGTGGACACAAGGAATAGTGTTACATCAATAGGACCCATTCCTTGAAATCATAGGCCCACCTAAAAAGTTTATATTTGGTTGAGCTATGGAGGGCTTTATTGTAGTTGTGTTAAACATAGGGGAGACTTCCATCCCTTATGCATGGATGCTTGGAGTTGTATAGGCATATGATATGCATGATAATCCTATTGAAGACCTTTGTTTGACTATGAATTTATGGGTGGAAGGTATTGGATTTGGTGAGCTTGATGTCCAACACTGACTAGAGGATCAACCAGAATGTTCTTAGGAAGCTACTATCTCGATCATATATGATGGTATATGGTATCCCAAAATGTATCCACACTTATTTGAAAAAAAATTGGCAGTGGTATCCATTGTGATATTTTTCTTACATCTCATTAGAACGGTTTTCTTAGAAAATTGATCAGCAACCATGAAGTCATTTTTATTTCCATGCTTGGTTGAAGGAAGACCAGACATGTACTCCATCGAGATGGATTATCGATGGCTTTCTAGGAGTAGGCAGAAGGGTTTACGAGCCTTGCTTCTTAATGGATGATTTGGCGATGTTGTAGGTAGTGCAAGACTTTATATACTTGTTGAAATTCTATTAAAGTTTTGACTAATAGAAATAATTTTGTAGCACAAACATATTATTTTCCATACTTTAGTGTCATGTCATCCGATTGTAGTGAGTTTCCTAAATCATATTTTCACACTCACTTGATAGAACATAGAGATGGACTAGATGGAATAACATGTTGTCTTGAAGATGAAATCCAATGAGATGGTGTGTATTCTCAACATGTAGTAGGTGGTAGAAAATTCAAGCTCACTCTGCTAGAGTTGGGGCCATGTGGAGGCCTCTTGTGTGTAGGAGTGGAGTGGTTAGTGTTGAAAATGGAGGGACTAAGGAAGATAGTAATGTGATTGGTGCTCCTTGCCTTATATTTAATATTGAAATTAAATTACCGCAAGTATGTGTGCCAGTTTTGATAGTGGTCATTTTGTAATTTTCCTTATGTATGCATGAACTCCAGAAACCTATTGTAAATATCCTTATAATAAACCCAAAAAAAATCTATATTAAAAGAAAATCAATTATACAAAAGATTCATAGCCAAAATCTCTTCATAATCCTTTAGCATTACGTATATGTAATTTACTATCTTCGGAAAGTTTTCTTTCACTTCTAATTTTCTAAAATAAGAAGTAAATAACATAACTTGTGTATGAACTCTCAACCATATCTACCTTACTCACATACTAGACTTTACCTTACTCACATACTAGATACTAGACTTTTCCTTACATACTAGACTTTAAATTCCTTGACAGATTAGTGATTCTAATATCTACCACGATATAACTATTACTTTAAAATTCCTTTCCACACACACATTATACTTTAAATTCCTTGACATATTGTTGATTCTAACATCTACCGCGATATAAATATTACTTTAAACTTCCTTTCCACACACACATGTACATATCTATTCAAATATTGTGGGTATTTCAGTTTCCTTTATACCCTCGATTATATTCACACTTATGTTTCTGTCTCAAATTTATGATGCCAGGTTATAATAATTCATTGCTCCAACATCAAAATTGACCTTAGTGATATTGCAACAGTCTTCCATATGTTATCATCTATTTACTATGATGAGTGTCTCTTTATATATAATAATATGTGATATCGTTGTTATGTTTTTAATGTGGGACTAAGGTAAATATATGTAAAATATGAGTAATTTTGGAATGTTCCATTTATGGACAGGAGACTCTCTTTGAAGGCCACAGGTCTTGTACCTTGTTGAATTACTCAATGGCCGGGATCGCTCAAATGATGATCAACGGTTGATGGTAGCGTTAGGGTTTCATATCTCACTAAATTACTCTCCGAAAATTTTTGTAATCCTTTCATTTCGCTTGAATCATATAGTCATGTCACTCCCTATGGCTAGGGTTTACTACATGTTCCACTTGCACTTGCCATTCTCTCAAGCTATTTGTTAACAAGTGTATGCTTAAGATTTTTCCTTAAACGCCTAATATCCATCTGTTGAGTGGTGGTAGTTGACCCTAACAGTTTGTCACGATGAGTTTCATACCTTTCGCTACTTACTCCAACAGCTGTTGCAAAGGTTCAGATACTTTGTTCTTCAAATTATTTTTACTTTGTCTAGTATTTTTTTTAAATGAACATTATTTTCACAGGGTTTGGCTTCGTGCTCTCATGATTTCATAATACAATTTCCCAATATTGATTACCAAAGGAAGAGACAGGTTCACTCAATTTATTCTTTTACAGAGAAGGGTTTTTGGTACACATGAAATTTACTGTATGTCAAACTAGTTCTTCTAAGATTTAATGTTTGTGTTTAAATTCTTCCATCCTTAATATGCTTGTATCATTTGCTCAGATCTAAGGGTTTGGTAGCCAATATTCATTTAGGGTTCTTACCCTAAATTTCTGTACTTTTCCTCTTTCATTTTACTATTTGATAGTTCTTTGTTTTCATTCCATTTTATTTCTTTATATTTTTGACGTTGTATATTGTAATAGCCCTTTAAATCTGCAATTTCTAAAAATATTTCAGTTATAAAAAGATTATCTTCATCAATGTGACCCTAAGGTTTCTAACCGGTTTTACTTGTAAATTAATAATTATAATATATATTAATTTCTTCTAGCATTACCACAATTTTGTCTATGACTATATAATTATTCATGTTATATAGTTATAGCTACACATATGTAGTTGTTTTGGTTGACTTCTGCCAGAATAATTCATATATATATAAAAGAGGGTTAAGAGAGAGGGTCTAACCTCACTTGAAACCCATCTCCCAATACCTTTTAAAATCAATAGACCAGTTTGTTTTCCCACCATATGTATGCTTGTTATTGACGGAGTATCATCAAATATTTTTTTATCGCTTTATTCTATTATTTATCTGTGCAGAGTTGTATTCAAGGATATTCATGTCTGAAAATAATATTTCTTTTTTTTTCTTTTAATCGATGTTTTTACAAAGGTATTACACTATTGTACTGACTATAACATACCTTCTTCCTTTGCGACAGATGAAAAATCCAAAATGTTATGCCCCCGTGTAAGGTAAGAAGGTTTTTTTTATACAATCATTTTTCACCCTCGGGTTTCATTTTTGCACTATTGGATATATATTCTAACTGAAATAACCCTTATATTTTTGTGTTGCTTGTATTAGGTATGTCTTGCTATGTTTTCCCTGAATGAAAACAACTTAGAAAGTCAGAACAAGATTTAATCAATTCTAACTCACGGTCTCATCTTCCAGGCTGGGAAAATGTTATTCGGACTTCTCCGAGTTATATATCCTAAGCAACATAGTTGCAACTCGTATTAAAGGCAATAATTTATTGTCTTGTTATTATTTATCTTACCCTTTTTTTCTAAAATAGTGTCTCACTAGCATAGAGACATATTGCAAATATTGTCTCATATTTCATGGAAAATATCTTCATAAGGTTTTCTTGTAGCAGTCTTCATAAGGTTTTCTTGTAGCAGTATTCAATTATGTAATTTATGACTTATATAACTTCTTCATAAGTTTCATGTAGATATATTTTATACATGTTGATGGAAGATTGTGTATATAAAATGATTTTTTTTAATCTCAATAACACATTCTAGCCCAATAGAATAGTCTTTCTCTTGGCAAGCAAGAATGATATTATTCATAAACTATAATATGTTTAATTTTCCTTCAAATTTATTTCTGATAACGATAACTTTTGTATGTATTTGTGTTCCTAGTTAACGCAATTCTTTGTTTTCAATCAGTTTTTTAACCTGAACTATCTATATACAAAGTTTTGTGACTTTATTTTAACTTGAATAAGAAAGTGTTTGTGTAGTCACATAGAGATCGGTAAAACTAAGTATATACTTTACTTCTCTTTTATATTTCCATATTGTTACTTTTTTCACCTATGTATAATTTTCCTCCATATAGAAGCACCTATATATAAATATAAGTATGTATATAACATGTACTCTAATAAATTAGATCTCTATGAAATAAAACTTATCTAATAATGATATTTAATAGTTGATAAACATCTCCATATTTTTCATGCACTATAAAAGTGAATGTCTAGTACCAGATTTTTTCCTTTATGAATGAATCCGCTAACTTACCTTTCAAGAACATTTTTTTAGGTATATTCATTGGGAAAATAGATAGAAAATTTTCAAAATTTCATATCTAAACAAAACAAATCATTCTTTATAGTTAATTTAGAAAAAATTGACTACAAAAACATAACAAAATGCACTTTTCTTCATGAAATATAGTGAGAAAAACTGACTTGAAACTTTCTTCTAGGAAAATAGTAATCAATTACTTGGCTCCTCCCAATCTTGACACAACTTTATCTTGTCCCCCTGAGCAATCAGACCTGGAATTCTTTGTATCCATCTTCTGCTTCTCCTCACTCTCTCAATTTTTCTCTTTGAAAATTATGAGAGAGAAGCTAGAAAATAAAATATTTCTATCCATCAACCACTTTTGAGTGGTTATTAATTGTCTCCACCTCATCAACAGGTTGTAGGTAGTTAGCTACTCATTTAAGAGCTCTTGTTTCCCACTTATAGAGACAACTTCCTGTCTTATAAGGAGCATTAAATTGACCAATACATACTTTTTAGAATTAAATCTAATCATCTAGATTAGATTCCTAGGGCTTGCTAATCGATAAATAATTTCTAAAAAAATAATTACAGTATTTTTCCTCTTTTAGCGATCTGTACTTCAATAATTAATTTCTCAGTTTTTCTTATATTCATAAAATACAATATAAATGTAGCTTTACACATAATAATTGTACATCAATTATTATCAGTAAGTTACTAATAATTAAATACATGTTTATCTTTTTAGTATGGCACACTAAATTCAAAATTAAACTTATATACATATAAATATAATAAACACTTTAAGCTAGGGGATATCACATCCTCCCCCTCTTAAATTTGACATCATCCTGGTGTCTCAATCAATTCTTCATGTTTGGAAACCATTTCATCAATCAAACCACAAAAGGATAAGCTTCCTTTAAATCATCCTCCAATTTTAGATTTCCTATTCCTGATTGAAATGTTTCCATTAAAATTTCAACTGCGCCACTCCTCTATTATCGAGGGTAACCACTCTTTGGTCTATAAAGGAGGGTTCTCCCTCTAGCTCCACTTGTACAACATGCCAATTAATTACATAAGAATGATCATGTACATATTTCTTTAAAAATGAAAAATGAAACACATTATGAATCTTAACGTTAGCTGGTATGGCTAGTTGGTAAGCAAGAGGTACAACTTGTATAACACTTCAAAGGGACCATAATATCTAGGAGATAATTTAGCACAACTTCCAAGACTAAGTGTACTCCTCAAAGGTTTGACTTTCAGGTAAATATGATCTCCCACATTGAATTATTTCTGAGTCCTCTTCAAGTCTGCATGCCTCTTTTAATGATCTTGAGATATTTTTATTTTTATTTTTAAACTTCTTGATTATTTATTCTATTTCCCTTATAATGTCAGATTCTAATACTAGTTTTTCCTTATGGTGATCCCAACTGAATGGCACCTTACATATTCTTCCATACATAACTTCAAAAAGACTTATTTTCAAAGAATTCTGATATTTTTTGTTGTAGGAAAATTTAGGTAATATTCCAATTTGGTTTCTTTATCTTTCACATGAATTATTCGAATATCCTCCAATATCTGATTGGTCCTTTCTATTTGACCATCAGTTTGAGGATGATAGGATTTTCCTAAGTTTTACTTGGTTCCCATGTTTTCAAATAGTCCCTTGCAGAATTTGGAGGTAAATTTATCATCTTTGTTTGAAATTACAACCTTAGGTACGCCATGAAGTCTAAAAATCTCTCTCCTAAATATTTTTTCAATATTTATAGTGTTAATGTTCGATTTGACTGGAATAAAGTGAATTTCCTTGCTCATTTTTTTAACCACAACCATGATAGCATCATGTTGTTTTCTACTTCTTGGTAGTCCATTAATAAAATCCATTGAAATAGTCTACTATTTCCATTCAGGAATGGGAAATGGTTGTAATAAACCAACAGGATGTTGTTGTGATGCTTTAACTTCTTGGTACTTAAAACATCTTTCCACATAATTAGGTGTCTCATTTTTCATGTTTGGCCATTAAAAATATTTCTTCAACATTGTACTTAGCTTTTTATAACTAGGGTGACAATTTGTTGGGATTCTATGCAGCTCATCTAATATAAAAAAACATTCATATTTACCTCATTTGGTATGTAAACTTTGTCTCTAAACAAAAATAATTCTTGGTTATTAATTGAAAAATCAGATTCTTTCTCTCCCAAATTTTCATTTCTCTACATTTTTTATTTATTTTTCACATATTCCGGATCTGAATTTGCAACTATTTTGATTTTTTCCTGATCAACTAATTGTTGTTGTGTTGCTGATTTGGTGAATTTTTATGCCTAACACATCAACTATCTTATTTTATTTCCATTTTATACGTGATATTTCAAATTCATACTCACTTATAAATGCTACCCATCTTTCTTGCCCAGAATTTAGATTAGGTTAATCAAATAGGTATTAAGGCTCACATTATTCATCCTTAACTGAAATTTATTCCCTATAAAATAGTATCTCCATATTTTAAATGCACGAATTATTGTTTTTAATTCCATATCATGTGTGGCATAATTATTTTCATGCTCTTATAATTTTTTGGATTCATAGTAAATGACATGACCATCTAGCATTAAAACTCCTCCCAACCGTTATTTCCTTGCATTCATGCAAAACGTGAGTTCCTTATTGAGATTAGCTAGTTTTAAGATAGGATTTGTTGTTAAAAGTTGTTTAAGCTTGTCAAAACTAGCTTGAGACTCAGGGCACCACTCAAACTTGATTCCCTTCTTTTGCAAAATAGTATTTGGATAAGCAAGTTTATACTATCCTTCTATAAATCTCCTATAATATTTGGTGATTCCCATAAAGGATCTAAACTCTTCCACGTTATTGGGTGTGGCCCACTCCAAAAATGATTTACCTTTTCTAGGTCTATGCACTATGGAATTCCCTCTTCAGATATTTCATGCCCCAAATAATGTATTTTCTTCTGGTAGAATGAAAATTTTCCAAATTTAGCGTAAATTTCATTATCTCTTAGATTTTATAGGACTACCTTCATATGTTTATCATGCTCTTCGTTACTTATAGAATATACTAGAATATCATATATGAAGACAATAACAAACTTGTCTAGGAATGGCCTTAACACATTGCTCATGAGACACATGAATGTGGCAGGTGCATTAGTCAACCCGAATGGAAGCACTACAAACTCATAGTTCCCATAGCAGGTACGAAATGTTGTCTTGTGTATATCTTCATCCTTGATTATGATTTGATGGTATCCTAACCTTAACTCAATCATTGAAAATATAGAAGCTCCTCTAACTTGATCAAACAAGTCATCTATTCTTAGTAAGGGATATTTTTTATGGTTATTTTGTTCAACTATATATAATCTATGCATAGTCTCAATGTTCCATCTTTCTATTTTTTAAATAATATTGGTGCTCCCCAAGGAGATGCACTTGGTGTTATGTAATTTTTGTCTAACATCTAATGCAACATTGATCCTTGGTATATTATAGGCTACAAAATTTACCTTCAATGTGATCCAGACTTATGCAGGAACAAAAAAAAATACAGATATAAACATAAGCATAGAGATGCAACAAAAACAAATATTTATTTCATTAATATCAAAGTATTGAAATATGCTTACATACAGAACTAGCTCTCGCGGTGGTAGCTTATCTATGAGAAGAGATGTGGTAGCTACATGCATTTGAACTGTGTTACAATGAAGCTAAAGGGACTTTTTATTATTGGACAATAACAGGAAACCTTAAACAACCAAAACCCTAATCCTGGGAGATGAAACGCGAAGAGTTTATGGGATTCGTTGGGTTTATTTAGACAACCAACTTCTCAGGGTAATAAATTGGTCATATGATCTCTGTTTGGCATGTATGACATCTTGTTAAAAAGTTCAGTCTAATTACTACAATTGTGGACCTCAAAAAAATGTTGTTTAGGTGGTCAAAACAACACTCGAAGTTTAGGACCCGAAAACTTGCTAAAAATAGTAAATTGTGTTACAATCAAGGGAAGCGATGAAACCAGTTGGAGTTCTAGGCGAGATAGGTGGATGGCCACCAATATCCACTTGGATATGTTCTCCCCCCTTAGAAAACAATGGTCCCCATTGCATTCAAAGCCTCCATGAGGTAAGGAAATTTCTGTTGAACCTGGTCCATTGTGAGCCACTTTCCCTAGTGAAGGAGTTGGCCTACTTTGACTACTCAATATAGATGGATCCTTTGTTGGCGAGTGTTATTGGTTTGTGTGTACATGATCCTATCAATTGTGGCATATTCAATACAACTTGGGCTGAGCTCTGTTGGTGTCATCTATTCAACAATGTCTTATGTGTTTAGCAATGGGGAAAACTATGGTCGTAGTCGGTCCACATTGAATACTGGGTGTAGACCAAGGAATGGTGGAATGTTGAGTTCGAAAGAATTTTCTCCTACAACCTTAGTGATGGTGTAATGCCCATATCATAGTGGGAGAATCTTATGGTGGGACCTAGCGAGATGCTCCTTCTGCAAATGTAACCAAACTTTGTAGCCCACATGGAACTTGTGTGGCACCCAATGTTGATCATGATGTTGTTTGTACTTATAATTTTCTTTGTACAATATTTCATGGAACTACTGGAGGATGTGTTGAATATGTTCAATGAAGTTGGTAGCTCTGTTAGCTTCAAAATAGACATGAGTTGAATGTTATTGAGTAGTTGCAAGTGGTATGGAAACATCAATGGAACATAGTGGTTGGATTACCAACCCCACCTGAAAGGGGATGTGCCTAGTTGAGCTGTGGAAGGCTTTGTTTTAGCTACTGCTGGGAATAACAGAGGATTTCATCCCATGTTCATGGATTCTTATAGTTTTATATGCATAGGATGTGCATGATCATCCTGTTGACAACCTCTATTTGGCTATCATTTTTGGGGGTGGAAGGTCGTGGACTTAGTGAGCTTGGTATCTAACAACAACGAGAAGATTGACCATAATGTAATTAGGAACATATTGTCTCTATTTGGGTAATCAACTTTGGGATCCCAAAGTGTACCCATACTCATTCAAAGAATGGTTTGGTAGTGTCTTATGTTGTGATACTCTTCTTGTAAGCTGCCACGATGACCATCTTAGATAATTTTTCGATGACCATGAAAACACATTCATTGTTATGATTGATAGAAAGAAGTCCCAACATGTAATCCATGTAGATGGATTACTAGGGCCCTCTAGGTGTAGGAATAGGAGTATGCATGCCTTGCTTCTTGATTGTAGTTTTTGAAATTGTGCATGCAATGCATTATATGATGTACTTCCCAAAATCTTGTCGAACGTTTGGCCAATAAAAATACTTTTGCAGCACAAACACTATTTTTTCTACACCAAAATGTTCGGCAACCCGACTATAGTATACCTCCAAAATCATCTTGACAAGTGTTATGAAACCAACTCACAAGATAGAAGAAAAGATAGATCAACGTCTTCGAAATCAACCTCTTCGAGGGGGAAACCTCCTTTACATTACATAAATGAACAATTCTTAGATGACAAAAATGAAAAAACCTCCTTTCTATACACAAGATTCCACGGGGTCCCAATATAATCCTAGCCGACCTAACAATAATAATTTAAGGGTACAATAATAACAATATGACAACTACAGGGGTACAACAATAACGATAAGGGCGCTACACTAACAACAATAAAGGACTACACTAGTAATATAGGGCCCTAACATGCCCTTCTCCTTCAAAAAAGTGTTTTCCTCAACGCTTGAGCAGTTCTGGATGCTTCTGTATAAAATTCTCATCCTCCCATGTGGAACCTTCAGAAGGTAAGTTCTTCCACTTGATAAGATACTCTGAAATTGATCGATTTTGTAATTATGGAGTTCTTGTTTCCATGACTCCTCCAGGTTCCAATATGAATTTTCCTTCCTCATCAAGTTTTGGAAATATTTTTTTGAACCGGAATTTTTTCACCTATAACCTTATTTAAGCATGAAACATAGAAAATTGGGTGCACTCGGGAAGATGCAGAAAGCTCCAATTTGTTTTCCATAGCACCAATCTTTTGCAACACCTTGTAAGGACCATATCACTTTCATGATAATTTATTATCCATATTAGCTTGCTTGAGGGAAATTTTTTTGTATGGTTGTTGTCGTAAAAATACCTAGTCACATACATCAAAACTTCTCTCATTGCGATGTTGATCTGCATGTTGCTTCATTTGATTATGTGCCAAATATAGGTTATCCTTTAAGAGTTGGAGAACTTGTTGTTTATGCTTGATGTGATCTTCCACTGCTTTAACCTTAGAATTTTCTCTTAAATTTTTTGTGATGGAGGAAGGATGATATCCATAAAGTGCCATAAACGAGGTTATTTTTGCTGCAGTGTGTAAGGAAGTGTTATACCACCATTCAACCAGAGGTAACCAATTAACCCATTGCATTTTTTTATTAGATACAAAGAAACGAAGATATCCTTCCAAACATTTGTTCACTATCTCATTTTTCCCATCGGATTGAGGATGATAAGATGAGCTATGAGCTATTTGAGTACCCAAACAAGAAAATGATTCCATCCAAAAATTTCCAGTGAAAATGGGATCTCTATCACTTACAATATTCTTTGGTTTTCCATGTAGCTTTTGAATTGTTTTTATAAATGTAGTAGAAATTGTACTCTCTTTAAATGGATGAGATAATGCACAAAAGCATGCATACTTGCTAAGCCTATCAACTACCACTATGATGACACTCTTTCCTTCGGACTTAGGTAAACCTGTGATAAAATCCATTGAAACCTCCTTCCAACATTGATTTGGAAAGGTTGTAGGAGACCTGAGGTCTTAATTTTCTCAACTTTATTTTGTTGGAAAACCAAACATTCCACCACAAAATTTTGAATATCATATTTAAGGCCATCCCCAAAAAAATATTTCTTCACCCTGTGGTAAGTTTTTAAAAAGCTTGAGTGTCCTCCTAAGGGAGAGGTGTGCAATTCCAAAAGAATTTATTTTTTTTAGTTGGGAATTCTTACAAAGATATAAGTGATATTTGTACCATAAGGAATCATTTTTCCAACTAAATGTATCAGAAGTACTGGGGTCTTGCTGCAAATTTTGAATGAGTGTCCATAATTATCCATCATTCTTCCATTCCTCCCTTGCTTCGGTTACCCAATCTGGTTGGATATTAGAAATGACACAAAGAAATGCTTCCAAATCCTCATCCTTTATTGAGAGTGCATCTGCAACAACATTTTTCTTCACTTTTTTTTATATGATTTCAAAGGCATAACCCAAAATCTTTGTGACCCATTTTTGTTGCTCTTTAGAAGATATTCTTTGTTCCAAAAATTATTTAAGACTATCATGATCAACTTTTACCTTTAAGTGTCTTCCAATTAGGTAAGGTTGAAATTTCTTTAGTGCATGTAGTATTGCCAACATTTCTTTCTCATAAATATATTTCTATAAATAATTTCCTTTGATTATATGACTTTCAAAATAGATGGTTCTTCCTTATTGCATTAAAACAACACCAATTCCATTTACTGAGGCATCACATTCCACAATAAAGGTTTTTGTGAAGTATGGTGTAGCTAAGACCGGTGCTTGGCACATTTCCTCTTTAAAATGTTCAAAGGCCTTAGTTTCTTTAGAAGTCCATGAAAATGCAACTTTTTGCAATAATTTTGTTACAGGTGTTGTTATTTTCCCATAATTCTTAAAAAAAAAATTACAATACCCTATTAACCCAATAAATCCTTGCAACTAATTTATGGTTGCGGGTGTTGGTGTCCTATGTTTTGATAGTTTGGAAAATCAAAAGACAAGGCAACATCAGAACCAATATTTAGAGTTCCAGGATCTATTCCTCCTGTTCTCAGAGAGGGATCTCTCAAATGTTTGTTTGCAAAGGTTTATCTTGTGTGCTTTGAGTATTGGTTTTAGACTAGTTATTAAGTGCAGGTGTTTGTTTATTTGTTTGGTTGAACTGATACAGTAGAAAATGAAAGGTCTAGGAAAGATATATAGAATGGAGAAACATTTGGTTCATTGGGCAATGGAGTCAAGAAGAGGTCATAGCATACTCATCAATGGAAATGGGATATCATAGGGCAAATATAACTTGGCCGCAGGATCCCTTGGTTTTTGGAATGAGATGGACATCAATGATTTGGGAAGAGAAGTTTAATTCTCAACAAAGGGAATTTGAAACACAATTTGAACTATAAAGAGCTATTTGATAGACAGGGCTAACCATGAATTCTACAAATCACACCTTTAAGCAAATAATGATTTCAAAACAACTTTTAAAATGAAATCTAAGATTTGGGGAACACCCTATTTCCTCAAAGATTTTATTTCAAATGACTTAGAAAACATAAAAGATTCACTGATCATTGCAGTCATAGAAGAGGGAACACCTAACACATCTATGATTACAACTATAAAGGCCTTTAAGAGAACTATTTCTGCAACGACAAAGGGCAAGAACAAAACAGACCTCCTTGGCTTACTATAAACAGAAATAATTCAAAGGGAGACTTCAAAAATAGCCTTTAAGTGGCAGCAAACAAGCAGGGAGAACCATAAATCATGCTGAAACCAAATTTTTCGAACTATCATAGAAATAAACAAGCATGAGGACTAAAGAGAGAGATTAAAGACTCTAAAATGCCTCAGCAAAAGAAAACATGAAACAGTGAAGGATGAACAGGTCTAAGGTGCTTCCAGGAGTCATTTCTTAGCCTACAACTTTCATCCTACTGTAGTAAGAAATTATGGAACATAATGAAAATAGGGGAAAAAACATTAAACAGTTTAGAATACTTCACCAACATCCAAGCTCATGGATCCAATGATAGAGCCTTCTCAAGAACAAACATGCAACAATATCATCAGGACATCCAAGACTTTAGTTTCTTCTTCAACTTCAACAGACCTTGTATTAGTTCAGAGAGTTTCAATATTACAGCAAGTGATCAACCAACCCCTCTCTCATCTTCTCCAGTAGTATTGATAGAAGAATGAACAGGTGAGATCTGATAAAAGATCTCCAAAGATAATTAATACATACTTAATGGTTCTTCAGCCTTTGGGGGGCTCGATGAAAAAGCTTACATAGTTGTCCTCTATATTAAATAATTTACATTAAGATTTAAGCTCGGTGAGAGCTGTTATTGACTCTTGAGGCTCTCTGTGGTGTCAAAGTAACTCTGCTGATATTTTGTCATTAAGTTTATTTACAGAATTAACTTCTCTAGCTGAACTAAGGAAAATACCTGATCTTGATCAATAACTTCAGCCCCTGTTTGAATGCTTTGAGGCAAAGGTGGCACTGTCGTAGCTGGGAGGAATCAATTTGCCTCAGATGTGGCGATGGAGACTTTCTATCTGATGAACCTTTATGATTTACCTTTAAACTATGTTTTAATAGGGGGATTAGGATTTTGATAATCCATCTTATCCGTAATCCCCACAGATCCATCTTCAATCTCATGTTCTGGTGTGTTCCTGTCTTCGACACTGATACTCTTTGATTTGTGCTTGATTCACTGTGTTTTTTGGTGTGCAGGGCTTCACAGGGATCGAATGGCATCAATGCCTCATGAATCATGGATGAAACATGGATTTGAATCCTGCGAATGATTCATTTTGATGAATCAAAGGCGGGAGGATTGTCACCCTCAGCCTTTGAAATTTTCTTCAGTATAGCGGAAAAACCATTTGAACCGTGCAAAATACGAACAACATTATAAAATCCTGCATATATAGGTTTGTTGCTTCAGAAGGCGCATGGAGAGGGCATGGCCGTTGGATGGCATCATCCAATGGTCGAGATTGATTAGAGGAGGTCAGAGGAGAGCAGAGGAGGAAGGGAGTGAGGGTGAATAGTCAAAATGGCAGAGTCATTTTATTTGGAAAAACAGAGAAAATGGGCTAAAACCTTTGTTTCGGAAAAAATATGGCAAAAAAATGAGTTTTGGGATCAGGACACATGTGGGCCATCGGATGAGATCGGCCCACACGATCAACGGTGGAGATCGAGTACCCACAAACCTTATAAAACATGCCCAAACTTCAAAATTTGATAAAACCAAGCTTTATAACCATTTCGAGTCACAAAAGGTGTTTGCTGATGTAAGGGCGTTTGTGACCCATAATCATTATGAAATCTGCCCTATAAAGTTCCCCGGGTCCGATTTGAGGCCTGCTAACGTCAGGGCGAGTGTGACCCGAAATTTATTTCAAATCCACTTTATAATGCTCCCCGGGTCTGGATTTTTTGACTGTGCGAGGAACCAATGAAGACCCGCTCCAATTCGTTGATGCCACGTGGATGCTGACTAGGTGCTTGGGACCACCGGTTCCGTGGGACCGCTGATTTTCTGTCATGGCTGTGGGGACCACAGTGACTGTTTGTGGGCTGTCGATCTACAAATCAGATTGACGACAAAGATGCTTTGATAGATGCACTGTACCCTAGTTTTATCCCCCAAGCTTCTTTTGAGCATGATCACCGTCCGATGAGCTAGCCTCAGATCGGACGACGCACGTCAATATTGCACCGGACCGCATAGTCGATTTTTAATGCGTGATGAGGGCGGTATTTCAAAATGGCTTAAGGCCACGTGTTGGCCGGTGGCGCTAATCGCTGCCAAATGGAAAAAACCGCCTCCCTCTCAAAAGTGGTGCAATGAATTCCGCCTGGTTTTTCTTTTTATATAACGACAAAAACATTTAAAACCCAAAAATTAATATGAACAAATGTTTGTTGTCGGGAGGGTTTTATATTCGCAATTTGGCTTGGTGCCCGTCTACGGGGCCATGGATGTATGGAAGATAATATGACCCGGGGTTTTATGCATAGGGCTAATCGGCATCAGAGATTTCAATAAGGGGGAAGACTTGCGCACTATGTTACCTCCAATGAAATAAGCGCCCTAAATAGGTTAGCGCCTAGTTCCAGTACCAGGGCATATGGAGTGGAAATGGCTAAGGACTTAGCCCAAGGGGGCTTAAACCTTTACACCAAAATATGTATTTTTTATGAAGTTTTCAACATTTTTCAAGGGTTTTGAGGGTTTCGATAAGGCAAAGAAGGAGTCTTAAACCTTATCAAAGGGGGTTTCGATAGGGGGGAAGGGGAGAATATGAAAAATGAGGAATTTTTATGGGGAATAAAGGGGTAAAAATGAGGTTAGTTTTGGAAGTGAAAATAGGGGGGAAAATGGTGTTTGCAGCAGTATTCTCTCTTGGAAGTCAGCAAGATTTCTGAGTGTAAAATGGGCACAGCAGTGAAGATTTTGGGACAGAGGCATGAGGCCTTCAAGAGTCTTCAAGAGCCAACACTTTTTAGCAGTAAAATTTGTTTCTTGAAGACTTCAAAAATGACTTAGCCACCTTTTGGTATAACAAATTTTATAGGTGGCTAACAGTGGGGACTTTCCATTCCTTAATGGCTTTAATTTTTTTAGGGTATACCTTAACACCCTCGTGAGATACAATATAACCCAAATATTCCACCTCTTGTACTACAAAGAAACATTTGGAGGTTTTTGCATATAATTTTTTCTCCTCCAATAGTTTGAGCACCATGTCAAGATGTTGAACATGATCCTTTAAAGACCCATTGTAGATTAGTATATCATCAAAAAATACTAATAAAATTTTTATAGGGAAGGGTTTTAAAATGGAATTCATCAACCCTTGAAATGTAGAAAATGCATTGGTAAGGCCAAAAGGCATGACCAAAAATTCATAATGACCCTCATGAGTTTGAAATGTTGTTTTCAAAATGTCTTAAGTCTTCATTCTAATTTTATGATATCCTAAACAGAGATCCAACTTCGTGAAATAAATTGCTCCATGTAATTCATCCAATAATTCATCAATCACAGGAATGGGAAATTTATCTTTAATAGTGAGGTTATTGATCTCCCTATAATTTGGACACATGCACCATGATCCATCCTTCTTTTGCACCAATACTACTAGAGCAAAGAAAGAAATTTGAATAGGTTGAATTATACCAACCTTTAACATTTATGCAATCATACGTTCCATTTCGCTCTTTTGGACATAAGGATATCTGTAAGGCCTGATGTTTGGAGGAACACTTATGTAAAATAATTCTTCTCAAAACGCTTACGACCTTTAGTGTATTTACTCACACAACTATAGCAAAGCCCTTTTGCTCTTTTCTCTTCCATTTTTTGTGGTGTCAACCTTGTAGGTTGTGGAACTCTAGGAGTAGCAACACTTCCATCTGTATACTTTTGAGTTGTAGGCTTCCTTGTTGCCATAATTTTTCTTTCAATTTTTCTTGCCAACTTGAATGCCTTCTCCAATGTATCAGTTTCCCAAAGGCGAACCTCACGTTGGATGTTATCCTTTAGAGTCCCTATGAAGACATCAATCCTATGTTCCGCTAGAATATTATTTATCCTTATATTCAATTTTTGGAAGTCCTCAATGTGCTCCATCATTGAACCCTTTTGATTGAGAATTATCAATTAACACATATTTCATTAAATTTGGATGTATTCTATTACAAGGCCTTCAACAACATTCATTCTTTTGTAAATCATCATATTAACTTAATTTAAGATAAAAATAATTTAGCAATGTCAAACGAATTAGAGACATGAATAGGTCAAACATGGGGTTATTATGTACAATAGTATAAATTCACAATAAGAGTGTAAAACAGAAATCTTAGAAACAATTTATTTAAGGTAAATCATATTAGTATGCCTAACATCCAAGAAATATATTATAGTTATGGATAACATAATAGAGCCATCGATGTTTGATTTTTGTGTTAGATGACTCTAACCCCCTTTCCCACAACCTATAGTACTTTCACCAAGAGGAGAAAATTATAAGAATTGTTAATGGGGAATAATTAAGTGTGAAACACAACTTAATATGGATTTTAGTTGAAATTTATATAGTCTTCATGCTCTTTGATTATTAAATACTTAATGTAACTACTAATAATTTATCATTAAAATATTAATTTTGAATATTAAATGTGTACTAAAAGTCATTTATCTATTGCACATGATTTTCTGTGTCACGATCTAAATAAACCACTTAAAACCCATTATCAATAAATTCTAATTAGTTTTGTAAAAGATGTATCTTTACTTGCATTAAGAAATTTATTTCGAAAATATAATATTACATTTATAAACTTATATCAATACATATAACTAAATGGAATACAATAAATAGCTTCACGCCTTGTTAGCTTTTATAAGATTATTTTAATTACAAATAGTTTATTTAATAATTGATTTTTACAAAATGTTAATCTTAATGGGAAAATCATGTCATGCGGTGGAAAAAGGTTTAAATATGTTCATTTGTGACGCAACTCTTGAATGAGCTTGAATATACTACTTAATGCTCGACATTATGAATTAATTAATCCAATTATGTTTCAATAGAAAACATTTTTTTTACAAAGAGTTTTCTTTTATAAATAACAATGTCACATTTATACATTCATATTAAACCACATGAGAGGTAATAAAGATATTCATTTGTGATGTAACTCTTTAATGATCCTGAATAGTCTACTTAATGCATGACATTATGAATTAATCAATCCATGTTTTAATAAAAAAAAATGTTTTTTTACATAGAGTTTTCTTTTAGAAATAACAATGTCACATTTATACATTCATATTAAGCCACATGACAGGTAAATAAAAATCAATCGATTGTTTCTTGACCTATCGACTTATATGGCATGATTGTATATAAAAGTAATTGATTTAAAAATGCATAGATAGAAAACATTATCGATTGAAAATATAATAAACCACTTAGAACTCATCATCGATTGATTTTAAATTATTATTTTTTCTAATAAATGTATCTTTAATTACATTAAGAGCTTTATTTTAAAAATATAATACATTTATAACCTTGTATCAATGCATATAAATGAATAGAATGTAATATGTCATGCTTTATGTCTAGTTGGATTTTATTATTTCAATTATAAATGATTTATTTATGAATGGAAATTTACAAAATGCTAATAGGGATGAGAAAATAAAATGGTGTATGTTGTAAAAAGTTTAAATACATTTATTTATGACCAATATCTTAAGAGAACTTGAGAAATCTACTCACTATTCATTATCAATTAATTATTTCATGTTTTTTTAGGAAAAACATTTCATTTTACATGGAATTTTATTTCGAAAAAACAATGTCGCATTTATACACTTATATTAAACTTCATGATAAGAAAATAAAAGTTGGTAAATGGCTTTATATAGACCACTTATAACTTAGTATCCATTACTTTTAATTTGTTTTATAAAAAATATATATTTGTTTACATTAGGAGCTACATTTCAAAAATATATCACATTTATAAACTTCTATTAATGCATATAACCAAAGAGAATACAATAAATAGCTTAGAGTAATGGTGGATTCTATGAGATTGTTTAAATTACAAGTAAATTATTTAAGAATTGAAAATGAAAATATGTTAAAATGGATGGGAAAATAAATGTCTTATGGTGCAAAAATTTTAAATACAAACATTTATCATCTATCTCTTTAATTAATTTAGATGGCCCACTTAACACGTTTTTAATTAATTTTTCCATGTTTTATTAAGAAGAGCTTTTTGTTTTACATGCATTTTTATTTTTATTTTTAAAATACAATATGAAATCAATACTCAGTATGGTAGAAAAATAAAGGTTAATAAATGGATTCATTATTAACTTATATGGGATAGATGATTGCATACGCAAATAGTTGATTTAAAAAATAAAATAAAATTATGGCTCATATGATTTGATTTCAATTTATTTAAAATATGAAGAAAAAATAAAAATAAATAAAAATAAAGTTCAAAGACATAATTATCTATGATAGCGTCCAATCAAATCTTGATAGTCCACTTAGCAATCATTATCATTAATTATATGTTTTTATTTAAAAATGCAAATTTTTTTATAATAGATTTTTATCTCAAACAATAAATATCACATTTATGCACTCATATTAATGCATTTTATAGGTAAAAGGTCAATAATGAACTTTGAGTGTTGTTGATTTTCTATATGATATATGATTTTAATTACAACCATTAATTGATTGAATTATATAAATTTATGTAAAATATGGATTGAGAAATCAGATATCTTATGCTTCAAACATTTCAAATCATTTTCTTATGACACATTTCCCATTAGCCTGAATAGCCAATAGTGCTTGTAGCATTGTAAATTATAATAATTTATTCAATAAGAATTGCACTTTTGTTTGCAATGAGCTCTATTTCAAAACTTATTTCACATAAGTAAATACAAGTCAATAAAAATATAATCATGCCTTGATGGTTCATGTAAGATGATTTCAATGGAAAATAATTCATTTAAGAACACACATACACACACATATTAGCAAAAAAAAATTGATACAACAAAGTCATTTCAAAAATAATTATAAATAATAATAGAAATATATAACAATATAATTGACAATTCCCATTGTAATTGTTTTTTATTAATACAAAGTTCTGATTTTTTTCCTACAAAAAATTAAAATTGAAAATTCCCATATAAAATTCCAAAAGATATAAAATCATACAAATTGATTCAAAAAAACTATGTTCAAATTGCATTCAAAAATTGGAATGTACTTGTGAACAATTTTATAAAGAAAAATATCTTCATCCACTACAATGAAGTACATGTTCTATTGAACATTCGAATGTACTCACGTTTCTCTTTCATACGATGAAGAGTTTTAAGAAAGGGGAATAAAATATGCATAAGCCAAGTATCTTGCTCTTTTCCTGTATAGGCTTTTATCAAGATGTGGTTTGATCGATATCCAATGAATTGAGAAGTATGCTTTGTTGTATCTATTAGCAATACATTCGATTCTCCATAATTATCTCCATATTGGGACCACACATCAGTCAACCTTTTCTCATAAAATTGTATTGTCCTCCCTACTTCTAATTTTGTTTGCAAATGACAATGAGACATGTTCCATGTGAATTTAAAGTCCTCTATATCAATATTTGAAATTTCAAGTACTCGTCGGATGTACTTGTCAGTGACATTTAATGTCCATATTGCAACATCATAATTGTTTAAGCAATATTTTAAAAGTTCTGAATGAAAAGGCCTTAAAAAATAGGACCTATCATCGAACTGCCAATCTGCTTCTCTTTGAATATAACAATTTTGTTCATCTTTGGTGTACGATTGGAAGAAAACTCCTTCCATTTCAAATATCAACAACATCTTTTGACTTATAGTGATGCCCATTTGAGTCTGCAATTGCACTGCAACCACACATATGATATTAACATATCTCCACTTCAACACTTTATTGCTTAATGATATAAAAACCTAACATTTCAAAAATGATGTTAGTATTTATTATGAATTAACGGTAATCACAAATTATAATTACAAGCCCCAGTAAAGTGAATAAACTAATCATATGTTTACTTTATACGTACAACCTAATACCTTTATTTAATTTGTTTGGAATAAGCAAGTCTTATAGGATCACATTGACCCACCATTTAAATCATTGATTTTAAGTCTTATAATGATTTGTTTAATTTGAATTGAAAGATATAATTACAATGGTTGCAATTAAACAAACTAATTATATATTAGTTTCCACATGTAATATAATACAATTTTTAAATTTCAAACCTATTTAATTATACGCTCTAGAGTCTCTACTTTAGTTTCTTTTGGTGCTTCTTTTAGTCAAGATTCTATGTCTATTGTTGGGGCTACGTACATCCTATTAATTTTTTCAACTTATCTGAAATAAAAAAATTTATAACAATGTAGTGAACCATCATTTGCATTACTAATTTCAAAGCCTATATAATGATAACTTAAACCACAATTGAAAAAAATAATTGTAATGTTTCAATACAAATAGAACAATTATCTATTAATTTTTACATATAATCTAATCCATTGTAAAAATTTCTATAGCATGATAAATTTTGATATGAAAACATTAAACAACCATTCAAATCAATCATTGTTATCAATACAATAATATCTCACAAAAATAAAGAACATAAACTTATTGTATTCTACTTTTGACAAACCAAATCAACAATTTTTTTATTAGTATTGTAAAATAGAAGTCAACTTAAATTTAAAGGGGCTACAAAATATAGTAATAATTCATGATGTCATACATATTATGACATGAAATAGACACCAATCCTCTTAAGGTACTATTAGATGTTATTGAACATCCTTCAAAATTTGCCCGCACATCTGTTGCCTTGTTGCATTTAATCAACATTCTCCATAGCTTTTCGATCAACCAATCATCCTCTTTATTTGTTCCAATGAATTGAGGGGCAACAATGACATTTTATTTTGGATTTCCTTGCATTCTCTCAAGTGAACAATCCACTATAATAGTATTGGTTGCATCATATTGGGTATGCATTTCCCACACTTTTTTCAATGATTTAGTGTGTATACCTTTTTTTGGATTGTTAATGGCCTTATGTCCCTTTTTTGGTTTACACTCTGAAGCAGTCCACATAAACACAAGTTTATATTGTATTTTTTCTGAAAAGGACTTTTTTAGAACTCTTGTTGTGTTTTGTTTTGAAGCTGTCGTCCAAATTGAAATTTCAAAATATTCATTTTTGAAACACATTTCAAAAAATGTATTTGCATGTGGATGAATCCAAAATAACTTTTTCTCTATTTTGTAATCTGCATCAGTTCCCATTTTCTCAATATGTCCTTTGTTTGTTGCTTCATCATCGATGCTATGGTAAAAAATTTCCCTTAATTCAAGAATAACTAATTTCTTTTGGGCTGCAATACAATAAAAAATAGTCTAGTCAAACCATTTTATTCTTGTTACAAAAATTACTAAAAAAAATATCGAAACAATACACTTACCATGAGTGTTCTTTTGACTACTTATAGATGAAACAATCTTCTCTTTTATCATCTTCACAGAACTTGGAGTTAAAAATATTAAATCTTCAATTAAATATGATCAAATTATGTAATAAAATATATATTCAATACAAAATTCGCAATTAAAGAAAAGCCTTATCAATGTAACCTACAAAATACACACCCGCAGACTTTTAACATTATTTTGATTGTTAGTTTTGTTATTTTTATTTTTTCCTATAATAAACATATACAATGTTATGGTATAGAAGCATTAGAATTTGAAGAATAATAATAATAATAATAATAAAACAAGAAGACAAGTAATATGTACCTGATATGGCATTATCTTCATAATTATAACTTTGCACCTCATCATCGTTTTTGTTCTCTTTATTTGTCTCTACATTAAACATATAAAATAGTTTGAATTGTGAAAATGAATAAAAATATTAAATAATAAGGAAAGCAAATGGGAAAATTACAAGTACCTGATATTATAATTTGTTCTTGATTACAACTTTGTTTATCAATCTTCGGATTATTGTCTTCGTTCTCATTATTTGTCTCTATAATGTACAACGAATATGTTATAAATTGTGACAATGATTAATTGAATAAAAAAACAAACAAAAGAATAAACAATAAAGTTCATGTTAACTACCTAATATGATATCATTTGCTTTATTATAGCTTTGTTTCACATGCATTTGATCAATGTTTTTGTTCTCCTTGCTTGTCACTATGATAAACATAAAAAATGTTATAAATTGTGACAATGAATAAAAGCATCAATCAACTATATAAACAATGAATCATCTTTAATCATCCATATAATATTTTGGTCTTAGTTGTAGTTTCTTGGGACATTCCCTTGTCATTATATACTTTCTTTAAAATATATATATATATATATATACTTTCTTTAAAATATATATATATATATATATATATATATATATAAAGAGAGAGAGAGAGAGAGAGAGAGAGAGACTAATACCTATTTCTATCTCCATCATTTCATGGTCAATGTCTTGATTAATTCCTTTCTTCTCATAATTCCCTATAATAGACATCCGAAAATGTTATAAATATGAAAATTAAATAAATTAAAAAAGTAACACGAGCAATAACCAAACAAATTATGTACCTGATATAATAACATCTTCTCCTCCTATTTCCATCTCTAAATTTGTTTCAACATCATGTACACTATATTGATTATTTGTTTGCTTCCCACTTTCATCATTCCCTGTTTTAGAATCCCCATCATTAGTCATTGTAGTAAACATTTTGACAACTAAGAAATTTGACCAAAATAGTATCCAAAGTATTATAAGAGAAACAACAAAGAAACTATAGTACCTAAATTTTCCAAGAAGCTAATGGATCCTTGGTTTGATAGTTGAAAAGATTTGTAACTATTCAACATTATTGTCCTTTGTGATTCTATTTTCACAACACATGCAATTCTTCTTCTATATGTACAACAAGCCTTGATTAAATTTGCCCCCACATAAAGAGAAATGACCACTTTTGCATCACTACATTGTTGATGTCTTTCCAATAAATCCATCCAGAAACCATAATCTCTCTCATTTTCATCAAGTGTGTCTTCAAATGTGTGAGAGTATTTTGAAGCCTCGAACATTTTTAATTCTGAAGTATAGAAATGTATAGTCAAAACTATATCATAACTATAATTATTTTGGGACATATATTGCTAAATTCCAGTATTCATTTTATATTTGAACTTGGAGTTCTGTATGGCAATTTCCAAAGTTTGACGTACATCATTACAAAACCAAAGTTCTACTAAGAGAACTGTAGTAAAGTCATTAAACTCGTTTTTTTCGATAAGAAATCAAAAAAATTCAATATAATAGCTCTTATGGAATGGTTCTTTTTTCAAAGCCACTGTATCCAGAACAACAAGGTCAGTATGTAAAAATGGCTGCAACGAACATGGAAAAGAGTGCAAAAGTGTTGACAAAATATCAGGCCCTCCAAAATGACAACCAAATTCAAAATTGTTGTCAATCTGTTGAATGTTTGTTGATTCTTTTATCATTCTGTCAAGGACTCCACATGCTTGTTTAGAAAGGGAATCTATCTTTTTATTTCGTGTTCCTTTTACATAAGTAGACCCCTCCACAGTTTTGCAGAAATTGGAAAATATGAGCTCGTTAATTCCATAATGCTCAAGAATATTGAATGTGGTAAGAGTCTTATCATTCAATTTCTCATCATGACTTTGACAATATGCAACCATTCCATCCAATATTGTTCTATTGGTTTTCAATTTAGAACAATAATCTTTCAATTTTATGGCATCTGTTGGATGATTAGGTGGAATAGAAAACCAAATGGTTCCATTCAATAAATTTTCTACCACTAAACCAATTTCTTCTATGGTTAATCCCTGAAGGGGATGAAAAGTAGCCACTGTCAAACTGTGTAGACTGTTCTTCTTTTAGTTCTCAAAATTAGGTCAGCTTGGAGAACACTTTAATGTTCCTAGTTGGTAACAATTAAAGACAATGTCCCAC